>MU106596.1:0-98824 GCA_012274485.2 Sinapis alba
GGATAAAAAAACCTTTAATTCTTTTAACCCTCAGTAAAAAAAATCATCTTTTCTGAACAGAGAACCGTTAAATTGAAACACATAGTTTCATGTAATCACATAAACGACATGAAATACTTAAAACCTCTTTATATCAATGACAATGACAATGACAATCCATCGCCCATTATAAAAAAAAATTAGAAAATTTTTTTTTTTTTCAAGAACCTTCGAAGATGATATAAGTCAGAAAGTTGTGTTGTTTCTAATTCTAATTATTTATCTCCTATTCATTTACTTAACATTTTAAATTTTACCTTTTTCTACGCTCGAAGCTTTGTCGAGATCACATTTATTTCCAAAAAAAAAGAATTTGTTTATGGATCACCTTTAACCCTCCGTAAACAAATTCATCTTTTCCAAATGTGGACTCATTAGAACAACACAACTTTTTGACTTATCTCACCTTCGATGGTTCTTGAAAAGGAAGAACTCTAATTTTTTTCTTTTTGATGATGAATTGTGATTGTCATTGATATAAAGGGGTTTTAAGCATTTCGTGTTGCTTATCTGATTATATGAAACTCCGTGTTTCAATTTATCGGTTCCTGTTCAGAAATAATGAATTTGTTTACAGAGGGTTAAATGCATTAAATGTTTAATAGTTGAAGGTTTAAAAACGTAAAGTTTTAGTTGGAGGTTTTTTATCCGATTTAAAAATAGTTGGGGGTTTAAAACAGTAATATATATATTGATTATAAGAATCTCGTATCGTTTTCGTGATTATATGAAATACTGCATTTCGAGTTAACGGGTCTCCGTTAAGAAAAAACAATTTTGTTAACGGAAGGTTAACGGCATTAACGATTAAATAGTTGGAGGTTTAAAAACTTAAAATTTTAGTTGAAGGTTTTTTATCCGATTTAAAAATAGTTGGGGGTTGTAAGCAATAAAAAAAACATGAAACAATTATAAATATTTTTGTAAAGTACTAATAAAATAGATATGAACAAAGTACAAGTGAAAATACAAAAAATTTCATCTCAAAAAATAATAAATACAATTTCCATGTAAAAAATTAAAAGATGCAACTTTTCATGTAAAAAAATTAAGAGATTCAAATTTTCATATTAATACACTAAGTCTAAGATATAAAACGATTGAAAATATTTGGGAAGTATTAAAAATATATATGATCAAAGTAAAAATGAAAAAGACACAAATTTTCATCTCAAAAATTAACAAATACAATTTTTCATGTAAAAAAGCTTAAAAGATACAACTTTCATATTAACATTGACTAAAAAATTGTAAATGTTTATGTGAAGTATTAATAAATGAATGTGTTAAAAAAAAAAGATACATCTATTTAGTTTTGTCGGGATTCCTATTATGATCGAGCAAACACAAACTTCTAATGGTAATAGTTAGAAAGCAGATGAAAAATGATTTGTATTAAAAATGTTATAAAACACAGTAAACATATATATTTGAAAAGACATAAAGAATAAATGCTACTTTTAATCTCAAAACTGATAAATTGACCTTTTCATGTAATATATTAAGAGGTGCAACTTTTACATTAATACACTGGCTTATATATAAAAAATTGCAAATATTTATGTGAAGTATTGATAAATGAAGATGGCCAAGTAGTTAGAGAGTCAATGAAAATATGATTTGTAGTAAATTTTTTATAAAACACAATATATATATTTGAAAATGCATAAGCAATAAAATCAAGTATTTTTGTGAAGTTTTAATAAATTGATATTAGCAAAGTAAAACAAAAAGACACAAATTTTATCTCAAAAACTAATAAACATAACTTTCATGTAAAAATTAAGAGGTGTAAATTTTCAAGTAAAAAAACATAAGAGATTCAAGTTATCATATTAATTCATTAACGTTTAGATATAAAACAATTGTAAAATATTTATGTAAAGTTTTTAAAATAGATATGGAAAAAGTAAAAAAAAAATTACATCTTAAATGATGTGTCTTAAAAGTGATATGTCTTTCCATTATCACATTAATTAATGTGTCTTTTCAAAAGAAGTCAAATGATGTGTGTTTTCATCTTAAAAATTATTAGTTTTAAATGAAAAATATTTAAAGATGAATCTTTTCATAATGATTTATATTTTTATAATAAAAATGCACAATTTTTTAAAGAATTATCTTTCATCTGAAATTGTGTCTTTTTATTCTGAAAATTGAATAGATATTTAAGAGGTTAAAAAACATCTAAATTTTTTATATTCATTCTAAGAATTCCATAGGTTTTAATGAGTTTTTAATCTGATTTTCATATCTATTTATATATATTTTTCAAATAATCTTAACATGTATTTAAAATATTTGGATATTTGATTTGTTGGATAATTTAATTATTTTATGATATTATAGTTTACAAAATTTAATATGGTTTTAAATTATTTTTATGGCTTATAACATGTTTAGGTGCATTTTTGGCTGATTTGTTGTTTTATTCGTGTTTCAGATAAAACGTTTGGACCTATTTAAACTTTTTAAATTATTAATAGATAATTATGGACAAAATAGAAACCTAAAAATTATATTTTTATGCATATTTAAATTTATGCTTGAGTTTGATATATGGGTTATTGCAATTATTGGTCATGAACTATTGTAATTATTGGTAACTATAGCATATTTAAAGATGAGCCGTTGCAATTTTTGGTGTGAGTCATTGCAATTTTTTTTATTTTTTTTTTCAGTTATACCAAAACCGAGAATTTGTAACCGGGTTAAGAATTAAAATGAGATAAAATAATCTTATACCAACCATCGAAAATGAGACGCTAGTACTGTCGGAGTGATGTCCTTTAACTCAGCCGCGGGGTTCACCAAACCTTCACCTCGCCGACAAGATCCCTCCGCCGAAGTTATACTAACATCCAATCCTGTTTAAATTATATTTGTGTATATAAATCATATTTCAAAATCTTACATTTTATCTCAACAACTCTCCTTTCCACAACTATTTTGTCAATAAATTTTCTGTCCATGATAAACATGTTTAACAAGAGCATCTTCACCAAAATCTTCTCTAACAAAGCTATCCACAAAGAACTTTTCTGATAAAAGTATGTCCACCAATAATTTATCCACCATAATTTGGTCACCAAAATATCTAAAAATGTTGTAACAAAAGATATATGATGAAGGCAAGAAGAGTTACACAAACATAGAGACATGGAATATATATATATATATATATATATATATATATATATATATATATATATCCTATCAAACGCCACTATCATAAAAAGTTATATTTCCTCCTTTTTCTTCAACGCCACTATCCTATCAAACTCTTCACTTTTTATCCGCAGCTGCTCTTTCTTTTCTTTGTTCTTCGTTTTTCTTCGCATTTGCTGTTTTCCTTTGAGCTCTTGTCCAATTCGACTTGTCCCTCCAAACAAAGAGCGTGTAAGCACCACCCGTCAAAAGGTTGGAGCCGGTGACAAGACACAAGTGGTGGCTGGTTTCTTGGCCAAGGAAGAGAAAACTCTCGTCATAAACATTTTCTTGCCTGAAAAGAAGATTTAGAGAGATTATGGTTCACCAGAGCGCAAAAAACGTAAGTTATCCCTTTCTTATTAATAGAGGAACATTTTTAGAGAATAACCTTTAATTTGTAAACTATTTACAACCATGCCATTTTGCTTATGTGTCAAATCCATAGTCCTTGTCAACCAAGTTATTTGAAACCCTTTCATTATTAGAAAATTTACAACTAATGCCACTGGCCTATATAATTTTGTCCGACATAATTTACTTAAATATAATGATTGTTCTATCTCTTACTAACCGACAATTTATTATAACACACCAAATCGGTTCTCACTTTATTTGATCAGACCAACACCATTGTCAATTAACAATCCTTCCGTGCATCCCATATTACATTTGTATGTACCTACAATGCGGCAATTGATTTATTATTCTGCTCAAAGCCACTTTGCATGATAGAGCTGTTAAATAATAGTGACAATGTTAGAAAGCCTTACTGAACGTTTTATAAAACACATTCTGATAATTTACTAATGAAAGGGTCTTATGTGCCAGAGCTCCACCATTCTATCACCGACTATTTCAGCCATTTATATCTGGTGTACAGGATTTAATTAATTGATGCTTACAATTGTGAAACTTTGGGTAATTTCAGGCATTATATATTTCCAGGCAGCACCAATGGTGTAATTATATATACCACCATGTTTCAGCCATTTAGATTTTTGGTTAAAGACTTAATTATTGATGCCTTTTGTCTGACCAATAACAATTTTAAGATCATTGGTTTAATGTACTATTGTATTGTATGGTTTACTTAAAACCAATTTGACCCGATGTTTGATTTGGTTTTCAAGTTTTATGTATGTGATCTATGAGCCAGAGCTCCACCATTACATGATTCAAAAAAATCAGTTTTTAACAGACATGATCTATGGGATACGGTATATAAAGGATACGTAAGTTTCACAAAAAGGAATGATGTATTAATGTAAAAACATTGTGTAGTTCAAGGTCAAATTTTATAACCAGTAACTTGAATCACGTAATTAATTTACTCTATATTTGAATTATTCAAAAATTTCAATTAAAAATGTTAATAATAATAACGAAACTTGGTTCCCAAGCTCATCGATTTTATTCATGCAAGTAAATAAAATACTAATAAAATAGTAATGATGCGATTTTATCGCCTCCTCATTAGATATTATTGTCTTAAGTGAAAGTTTCCTATATTGTTATTGCTAATTAGGAATCATTTACGCCAAAATTTACTCCTTAATATAATAGATTTGTATATCGACTGCTTGGCAATAACACATAGCTTTCTCATCAAGGCTTAGGAGTACTATATACAGTATAACCTCTTTAAATTAATACTCTATAAATTAATATACACTAAAAATCTCTATAAAATAACATAGTTTTATAGTCCCAAATTAAATTTTTAGTTCAATTAATATATCGATAAATTAATAATCTCTATAAATTAATAAAAATTGTAGTTTTGGTGTAGTCTCAACATTATTAATTTATAGAGGTTTTACTGTATGTATATATTATGTTCTTCGCCAATAAAAACCACAAATACTAGAAATCTAGCAACGTAAAAACCAAGATTCCCCAAAAAGCGATGGCTACTTTCATAATTATAGTTTTGGTAAGTTCGCTCAAACGAATCAATGAAAATTAAAGTTCTATACTCAAGTAAGACTAATATTAATGTGTAATTACTATTCTTATTTAATGTAATTGACAATCTTTTTTTACAGGTTAATTCCATAATTTTTTGTAATTAATTCTAGGTTCACTTCCTACATTCTATATAAGAGAAAGAGGAATGACCGGGTTATTCATATACTCATCCAAACAAAAAGTAATTTGTTTCTCTACCATATATAATTGGCAATGGCTGCGAAATCATCATCTCTGGAAACAATATTCTGTTTTGGGTGGTGAGAATATATGGTTTTAGTCGATAATAGAGTAAGTTTTATGTTGTCTTATTTTTTCTAAACTTTTGTCTTATGTGTTGCTATACATGTCATGGTTTCTTATTATTACGTTTGTTTTGTGTGACATAGTATGACAAGATTTATGCAACCGTGAAAAAGGACTTGGTGGGACAAGATTTATATGAAGTTCAATGACTGTCGAAAATACATGATGTATTGAAACGAGAAAGAAATACAAATTGAAGATGATAGTACGAGTTTGAAGAAGAATGTGTGTAAGAATCTCAGATGAATTTTGTGTGAAGCGATTGTGTTGATTTCGTCGAAGGAAACCTAATCCCCTTTTCTCAGTAGATTTTTGGAGATGTGCGATTGTTTTTTTTGACAAATTAGTTGTTAATAGATTAGATTCACTAACTTTTTTTATAAATACTTTATGGCCAATAATTTGTTCTCAGTACAATAGCCCATCAATTATACCTAGCCCATGAAATTTGTCATAATCCTTATCCACATCAAATAAATCAGGTCCAACAGTTTGCAATGAAAATATTATGCAGAATCCAGTTTTTTTTTCAGTGTTACGTCCTACATGGTATGATTATTTTTGTTGTAAAACTCATATGCATATGATTGATGTACATTACATATTAACTATGTTTCTATAACTAGCTGTCCGTAAGCTATGCACAAAAATATAAAGTACATTATATTTTTTCGCATGACACTCTTATTCCGTGCAAGGCGCGGGTCTCTACCTAGTATTATAAATAAGGGAGAGGAAGAACAAGAAGGTTATGCTAAATTACACTTATGCCCTTATGTTTTAATATTGTATATCTACTTTATTAATTTAGAAGTACACTTTAAAAATACCCCTTAAAGTTGCTCACTATTTACAATGGCATGCCACTACCTATTTAATAAAATAAAACAAAAAATACCTTGTCTTTTCCATGTATTTAATGTTTTCCAGATATAACCAATTGTAGCTAAAAAACGCATGACCTACTTCCACACCACAAACACCATTCACACTTAGTCCAATGCATTAGCTCGGCTCTCACTTCCTCTTCACTCGGCTCACCATTCACCATACACTCTCGAAAATAGATGTCTTACTTTCTTCTCCTTTATATCACCTAAAAAAAGAAATATCATCATCTTTATGAAAGTCACCAAGTGCACTCTGAAAAATATGTCAATCCTACTTTCTTATTCTTTATATCACGTAAACATAACAAAGTTTACATGTCTATGGTTCTTTATTCAGTTTTATATCACATAATCAAACATTAAAGCATGGTAAAGGAGATGAATTAAAATGTAGTTTTTTAATAATTATTTGAAAAGATGGATATATTTCAATATGGTTTTGCCGCATATTTTTATTTATTTTTGTATCACAAAATTTAACCAAAAAAGATAAACAAATCTCAACCTTCCCTATTTCTATGGTCAAATCGCAACATACCATAAGCAATCACAATCAATCACTTTTAAGGATCCAACAACCATAAATTTCCTAATTGTAATCCTATATATTTAGATTTTCTAATCGATTGAAATATATTAACATCACAAAATCCGAGCTAATAACTACCAAATATGTGTTTTTCCTATATTATAAGATTTTATCCATAACTCGCAGTGTATAGAATATTCTGCGAATTTATTTTGGCGTCTAATTGCTTGCAGAGTTGGTTAGGATTTTTTCTAACCTACGGTTTTAGGTCTCCACTATATATTCAACTCAAAATCAACTCATACTTTCACATTCTCATCCTTTCACGTTATTTTCTTTACCATCTAATGAAAACCATGATCACTAACAAAGCTTTCCATTTGATCAGCGATATCAAACCATTTAAGGATAAGTGGCATGTTCAAGTGAAACTGATTCACTCATGGATTTCAAACCCACCTTATGCTGATGAAAGCTTAGAAATGGTTTTAGTTGATATAACCGTTAGTTCTATAACCTTAGTTATATTTTTGCTTAAGTTTCTTTTTATCTGTTTTTTTCTTGTAGAATCGTTTGTTGTTTTAGGGTAATAAAATTCAGTGTTCATGCAAGAGATCTTTCATCAAGCGTGTTCAACGTAGCCTTCCTCTTTGGAAATGGAAGGTTATAGAGAACATTAAGATAAGTGGAACCGGTGGCAAGTACAAGCCAACCAAACTGAGCTATAAGATGAATATCATTAATGATACTGTTTTCACCGACTCAGATCATGAAGATGATAGCAGCTTCTTGAATTTAACGAGTTTTGAAGAAATTTTGGGCATATCTCTTGATACTCACCGTCTGATTGGTATATAATTTGCATCTTACATATATTTTTAGATTAAGGTCTTGACTTTTTAAAAAATATATTGTAACAAACGTGATTGTTTTGTCTTTCACAGAAATCATAGGGCAAGCTATAGAAATAGGTGGATTTCAAATCATCCAAGTCCAAAATGAGGATAGAAAAAGGATTTAGTTACGCTTAGGAGACAACAGGTAGTAAAGCTAATTAATTTTTATAGCTATATCGACCAATCATTTTTTGATTTAAAAAAAAAAAAAAATTCATGTGTTCTCTACAGTGGTCATGAATTGCCGTGTTGCCTGTTGGGATCTTATGCTGAAAGGATTGAACAACATGTTGAACAAGCAAACGGTGAAAAAATTATTTGCTTGATAAGATTTGCTAAGATCAATGAATTTCAAGGTATTTATTAATCTTCTTAAATTGTTCTATCATATAAATTAATAAAGTAGATGACGAAAATCCGTTTTCTATCTGAATAGGTCAAATTCAGATAACAAATGCATCTGATGCGACTCTATTGGATCTCAATCCAACTATGGCTGAGGCTTTGGATTTAAAAGAAAAGTATTTTTTTTTCTTAAAATATTATTATATTTTGACAATTTGCCACACTTCATGTATAGTCGATTGAATTTTCAATTTGAATTTTCAGGATACGAGATGCTGCACTTCCTCTTTCTAATTCTGTCCAACATGGTGCAAATTTAGGCATTGCCAACGTTGCTGATGATTGGGATGACATAGGTATCATCATGATTTCCGAAATAAAGGAGACTACCGAGGTTTGTGTTGAAAACAATAGCTTTTTTGAGAATTTGAAAACAATGCCTATCACCTTGAATTTCGAGTTAACCCTTCTTTAAATTAAACTGTTTGTATGTATAATTGTAGCTTGAGAATGTGAAGATCGTATGTTCAGTTGAAGCAATTGATACTGATTGGGGATGGTACTATTTTGCATGTAAGAAGTGTGGCAAAATCGTTAGTAGAATCAGTAGAGCAACTAAACCTTTGTTTCGCTGTGGGGTGGTTTGCCGTGCTAATCTTACTAAGGTTTTTCCAAAGTAAGATTGTTTTCTTTTTTTATCAGACCATAGTACAAAATATATCACATACCCTCTTTCCTAACATTTGACTTAACATATTATAGATTCAAACTGCATTTGATTGTTGGAGATGTAACCGGAAATTGTAAGCTGGTGTTGCTTGGCTCTATTGCTCAAACACTCATTGGTTCTGAGGCTACCGATCTTTGGGACGGTTCTTTTGAAGAGGTACATTTCTGCCTTTATATCTTATAGAGCATCATTTAATGTAGTCACTAAATATATATTTTTGTCAGATCGAAGATCCTGAAATTTTGCCTCAGAAAATAAAGGATTTGGTTGGCAAATCTTTCTGTTTTGGAATCCAATCCTCTGAAGTTGGATCCGAGATTTTTAAGGTTTCTAAAGTCTGGTCTGGAGATTTGCTTCAGGAAATTGAAACTGAGTCCGAACCAGTGACCCTTATAGAAGGTGCTTCATCCAGTATGTCTTCTGGTGGGGTATGTTTAAACAATACTATATAACCATACCTTATGAACTAAATTGGGGTTGTTGTGTATCTAATTTAAATTTAACTATATTGTAGGTTATGTTGTTGGAAGGTGTCAGTCGTACATCTTCTGGCGATTGTACAACTCCTGGATCAAAAAGAAAAGAGACTGACAATGATCTTCCCGATATTACATCTTGTACAAAGAAGACGTGCACTGACCCAATAAAGATTGAAAAATCGAAGACGGATTAGTCTTGTGGAAGTGAACTGGCGAATCTGATGTTTTCCTATGTTTCCATTGAATTTTAGGTTTTTCCATTGAATAATGTTTGCATTTCTTGCTTTGCTTTTCTTTTATCTGTTTTTCATTTCTGTGTTTTAATTTTTCGGTTTTGAACTTCCAATAATAATAGATTTGGTTTTGGCTTATGGGTATAGTCGATTCAATCAAGTGTAGTCACTAAATAAGTTTCATATTTTTATCACTTCTGTACACACAAATATAAAGCAAATCTACGTTTTCACTACCAATATAACACAATCAACCCCAACTAACTTCACTAACCAAACAACCTAACATATTCTATTGTTCTCCTAGCCTCACAAAAACATAAAAGAAGAGATGATAAAGAGAAGATACCTTATCACTCGAGATTTCCACTGTCGTAAGTATGCCCAATTTTTTAAACTCTAAGCAAGAGATTTGTCTCTATCTATCCTGCATATATAACAATATAAGACCAAATATTTTTGAATATTACTCTTTTTAGCTAAAAATATTTTCTTAAATAAATATATTTTGGGTATTGGATAACACTTCTATTGATAATAAATATTAGTTTGACGAAAATTATAAACAAAAAGTTTAGACCTACAATCACATTCATCACGTACAAAACGCTGCATCTGATTTCAAATATTTATGTACCTCTGCTCATCTATCATGAAAAAGGAAAAGAGTAGGGGTTTTTGGCCGTGGAAAGGAAAATTTACCTGCAAGTTCTAATTCAGGAAGACTAATCAGTTCTGTTTCTACTGTGCCATTGACATCTGTTTTTAATAGGGTTTACCAGACCATTGGGTCCACTCCATGTTCAACCACCTATGATGCTTTAGATGCTGCACATGGTCGTAACTTGGCTTCACCTCATACACCATCTACTGCGGGTGTTCGTCTGTTTGGTAAGCCTGTTGTGAATGCAATCCCTTTAGAAACAAATTTAGTTTTACGAATAACTGTTCTAACATCACAATTTTCTCGATGTGACACTGAAATAGGGGTGGATTTGACTCTAAACCAACCATCATGTTCAACGTATCAGAGGAGCTGCTTGACTAATGCTAACTGTAAGTTATTCTATAACAAAAAACTGCAATTTTGATTAAGATGGATAGAAGTGTGTTTACTTACTAATCATTGCTCAAACTTTTTGGACAGCGTCAATCAGTCCAATTTCTCGAATTACAAAGAGAAAAAGAAAGCCACCACACTCTATTTTGAATGATATTACCAATATTTCACCAGCTTTTAATGTTGGAAACGAGGATACACCATCAGACATAGATGGTGATATAGAAGAGGATGATCAAATTCTTAAAGATGATTTTCTTGGAGGTACCAGTCACTAAGTTCCTTACTTAACCAAAGTCATAAACTTATTAATTTTTTGATATATACATATTTGTTGTTTGTGCGTTAGGTGTCTATGATGTAGAAGGTGAGCTTGATCTGGATTGTAGTTCTCAAGAGAGTACAAACTCTAAAAATGAAGCGGACATTGTCGAGGTTCATGCTAAACCTCACACTGATCCATATCGTCCACCTCCGTTTTGTATGAAATCGATATTGGAACGATGCCAAAAACATTCAGAGACGTCAACTAAGGTTCAAACTAAACCAAAAGAAGAAGGTTATATTAATGTTTACATTTTGAACTATTTTTTCTTATTTACATGTTACTAAATGGCTTATACGGCTCTAAATTTTCACCTGAGCAGAATATCTTGATGAGGGTGATCCTGATCATTCATGCTCCTATTGTGGCGCAATTATGTGGTATGGTGAAAGGTTAAACAGACGTAGGAATACGTCTAAGCCAACATTTTCACTATGTTATTTGCAAGGTCAAGTTCAATTACAATTATTAAAAGAACCACCAATGGTGCTCAAAAAGCTGATGCAAGGAGATGACAAATTAAGCAAGCATTTCCAAAAGAACATGAGGCCTTACAACATGGCTTTCTCATTTACTTCACTTGGGGGAAAGGTTGAAAGATCAGTTCTACCGGGCATAGGACCTCCTATGTTTGAACTTCAAGGGGAAAATTATCATCTAATGGGAAGTCTATATCCAAATGATGGAAATGATGCTAAGTTTGGTCAGTTATATATAGTAGATACCGAAAATGAAGTTGAAAACAGGGTTAACTGTTTGAGGTAATTTAAAATCTTGCACTCCTTTTACTTATATTATAGTTTAGTTGAAAACTGGGTTAACAGTTTGGCCAGATTTACTCATTTCGGAATTCCCTTATGTGCTTTTTCCTGTATAGTTTATAATAGTTATTATAATTCTGATGTCTATTGTTTCATTTTTACAGCAAAGGGAAAGCCAAGTTCAAAGCAAAAAAGAAAGATAGGCTGAAGAAGGAGATTATTGACATTCTGATGAAGATGTTAAATGAAGTTAATCCTTATGTGAAGCAGTTCAGATCAGCTAAATATCGATTTATGGCAGATCCTGACGATGCGTTCCATATGCGAATTGTGAGTGACCGCTTAAAGGATGGAAGAACTTATAATACTCCTACTGCTACTTAAGTTGCTGCACTCATTCCTGGTGATTTAAATCTAGATATGGATAAGAGGGATATTGTTCTTCAACGACAATCTGGTAAGCTTAAAAGGATAAGCGAGATTCATGCTTCATATCTTGCTCTGCAGTACCCTCTACTGTTTACTTATGGAGAAGACGGTTTCAGACTGGGTATTAAGAAAAGCGTGACAGAAGCATCCAAAAAATTAAAGAAGTCTGATATCAGTATGCGGCAGTTCTTTGCTTTTCGACTTCAGGAACGTTTCAATGAGTCTCACTGTCTCCTACATGGCCGATGACTCTTTCAGAAATTCATTGTTGATGCATTCACGACTACTGAATCAAACCGCTTGCGTTATCTAAAGTTCAACCAGTCTTCTGTACGCTCTGATAGTTTTGATTATATAAAGGAGTCTGAAAACGCTGGAAAGATTGATATGCATGAGCAAGGATCAGAATTCATAATGCCCGCTTCTTATGTTGGGAGTCCTAGATATATGAAAAATTGCTACTTGGATGCTATGACCATATCGAAGCATTTTGGATTTCCGGATCTCTTCATAACTTATACCTGTAATCCTAAATGGCCAGAGATCACAAGGTTTCTGAATAAAAGGAATTTAAAAGCTGAGGATAGACCATTATTTGTAGGATATTCAAGATCAAACTTGAATCATTGATGGACGATTTAAAGAGAAAGCATTTGCTTGGGAAGGTTGTGGCATGTAAGTTTTACTATTGACTTATCTACCTTATATTGTAAATTCGTTCTTTTATATCCCATTTTTTTTTAAAAAAAATGTTACTCTAATGATTTCGAACTGTTTTTCTTTCCTAATTTTTCATAATCCTAATTTTGATCTATTTTGAAATTTGTTTGTCACATCAATGTATACTGTAGAGTTTCAGAAACGTGGTATACCTCATGCTCACATACTCTTATTTATTCACCCCACCTGCAAGCTTCCTACCACAGACAACATAAACAAGATTATATCTGCAGAAATACCAGACAAGTTGTTAGAGCCAGAACTCTATGATGTGATTAAAGATATGATGATTCATGGTCTTTGTGGAGCTGCTAATATGAACTCTCCATGTATGGAGAATGGATTGTGTTCAAAGTCATACCCAAAAACATTTGCTGAGAAGACCACAATAAATAAAGAAGGGTTTCCTATCTACAGAAGGCGTGAGCAATAAGACTGTTTTGTAGAGAAGAATGGGGTTAAGTGTGATAACCGATATGTTATTCCGTACAACAAGAAGCTATCTCTTCGTTATACAGCTCACATAAATGTAGAGTGGTGCAATCAAGCTGGTTCTATTAAGTACTTATTTAAGTACATTAATAAGGGACCAGACCGTGTAGCAGTTGCTGTTCAGCCACCTGCTCACATCGTTGACAGTATGTTGGCAAGTACTGAAGGAAATGTAGCTGCCGAACCTCCTATCAGTACTAATTCAAATGTCGAGAGAACTGAAGGAAGTCTTGAGAAGAAGAAGAATGAAATTAAGGACTTTTTTGATTGCAGATATTTTCAATAATCTTCGTTGCAGTTTTCATATTCTAATAAGTATTTGTATTCACATTATTGTCCTTGCAGATATGTTTCAGCTTGTGAGGGGGCTTGGAGAATTTTCAAGTTTCCTATTCACTATAGGTCTACATCAGTTGAGAAGCTGAGTTTTCATCTACCCGGTAAACAGAACATTATCTTCAGGGGTAAAGACAAACTGGAAGGTATTGTCACCCGAAAACTCATCGAGAATACAATGTTCCTGGCCTGGTTTGAGTTGAATAAGATTGATGATCTTGCAAAAAATCTAACCTATGCTCAGATACCGAACTACTTCACTTATAACAAGAAGCAGAAGAAGTGGATAAGGCGAAAAAGAGGCTTTAGCATTGGTAGGATTAACTATGCTCCGCGGAAACAGGAAGATGCTTACTTTTTGCGTGTGTTGCTGAACATTGTTAAAGGCCCTACCTGTTATGACGACTTTAAAACCTATGAAGGTGTTCTTTACCCTAGCTACAAGCTAGCATGTTTTGCTCGTGGGTTACTAGATGATGATCAAGAGTACATTGATGATATTTTACGAAGAAGTTTTGAAAGCACAGCAAGTGAACTGCGAGAAATTTTTGCAGTTATGCTGATGAATTACAGTTTGTCTATGCCAGAGGTTGTTTAGGAGCGTACATGGGAGTGTCTTTCGGAGGATATTGAGTACAACCGCAGGAAATATTTCAAACGACCAGGTAAAATATTAGCTTTAAACAATTTGTTTTAATTTCAAATCTTATTATATCTATAACTTTTTGAGCAATTTTCTGATTCAATCCTATTTTCATTTTAGGATTATTGTTGAGTGACGAAGACAAAAAGAAATACGCCTTGCAAGATATTGATAATGTTTTGAGGCGTAATGGTACTTATCTATCGAAATTTGAATCGATGCCAAAAGTGTCAGAGACAAGCCGCAAAGCTTCAAATGTCTTGATACTAGATGAGAGAAATTATTCACGTGAATCATTGCTACAAACACTGGCTCAAGACCTCCCGAAAATGACTGATGAGCAAAAGAAAGTTTATAATGATATTCTTTCGGCTGTAGATGATGGAGCAGGTGGAATGTTCTTTGTCGATGGTTTTGGTGGTACTGGAAAGACATTCCTCTGGAAATTATTTTCTGCAACTATAAGAAGTCGAGGTGATATTGTTCTAAATGTTGCATCCAGTGGCATTGATTCATTGTTGTTAGAAGGTGGTAGGACTGCTCATTCAAGATTTGGGATCCATTAAATCCGGATGAATTTTCTTCGTGTACTATGTCGCATGGATCTGATCAGGAAAATTTAGTCAGGGAGGCATCACTCATTATATGGGACGAAGCACCAATGATGAGTAAGTTTTGTTTTGAAGCACTTGATAGAAGTTTGTCATCCATCATGGGTAACAATAGCGACAGTCCTTTTGGTGGAAAAGTCATTGTTTTTGGCGGTGATTTTAGGCAGGTTCTACTTGTAATTAATGGAGCTGGAAGACCAGAAATAGTGTTGGCTTCGCTGAATCGTTTATATCTTTGGGAACACTGCAAAGTGCTTAAACTCACCAAGAATATGCGATTGTTATCAGCTAGCTTGTCAGTTGAAGATGCAAAAGATCTTAAAGAGTTTTCTGAGTGGATTCTGAAAATTGGGGATGGTAAAGTTAATGAGCCCAACGACGGGGAAGCAGAGATTGAAATACCCTCTGAGTTTTTGATTACTGACGCCGATGAACCTATACAAGCAATCAGCAAAGCTGTCTACGCTGATTCTATTTCACTTGAAGAGAACAAAGATCCTAAGTTTTTCCAACAAAAAGCAATTTTGTGTCCGAAAAATGAGGATGTTAATATGATTAACGAGTATATGTTGGATAGTCTTCCTGGTATGTTTAAAAGATTCACGCCTAACTTTTGCTAAGCTGATGTTTTTTTATATGAATATTCTAACGCTTTATTATTTTTTGCAGGTGATGAGAAGATCTATTTTAGCGCAGATAGTATAGATCCATCAGATAAAGTTGCTCTAAACAATGAAGCATTGGGTTCAGATTTCCTAAACTCTATCAAGGTTTCTGGTTTGCCTAACCATATCCTCAGACTGAAGGTTGGTTGCCCTGTTATGGTTTTAAGAAACATAAATCCCTCTGCTGGTTTAATGAATGGAACAAGACTTCAGATCACTCAGCTAATGGACCATATGGTTCAAGCAAAAATTATTACTGGAGAAAAGGTGGGCCGTACCGTTGATATTCCCAGGTTGTTAATAACACCATCAGACACGAGACTGCCATTTAAGATGCGCAGAAGGCAATTATTACCTTTGAATGTTGCTTTTGCAATAACTATAAACAAAAGTCAAGGTCAGTCATTGTCTCAAGTGGGTATATTTCTCCCAAGACCAGTGTTTTCACATGGGCAGCTCTATGTTGGTGTATCAAGGGTTACATCTAAAAAAGGTTTAAAGATTTTGATTGTTGGCAAAGATGGCAAACCTCAGACCAAAACTATGAATGTTGTGTTCAAAGAGATTTTCAACAATCTCTGAGCTTGATAATGGATGCTTAGGTATGTTATTTACACATATGTGATTACACTTTAAGTTTTTCATACAAGGATTATAGTTTTTGGTTGTTTGCATTTTTCAGTCACGCATGGAGATCATGAAGTGAGCTAGAGATGATCTGCTTTTTAGTTTGATTTTTTTTTGTTTTGCTTATGTTATATGATACTCATGCGTGTTTGACCTATATTCTGGATTATGCGTCTGATGCAAACAAGATTTTATTCTTTTTGAAGTATTTTACAACTTCAATTGAATAAAAGGCATATCACGTTCATTCTATCAGCATAGACTTCTTATAAAGTTATCCTTTTCCTCCATTCAATCAATACTAAACCTTAAACTACCGTACAACCTAACTGATACTAAGCAATAAATTACAATCTAACTGAATCCATAGTAATCATTGTTACTAACCTTGAATAGTTGTTTTCTTCATGCGTTTATGTGTATAAGGAAACCTTCTGTCCAGCTATATCACTTCTAAGAACCTTCAGTAACAAACCAACAAATATAAATAATTCAAAAACAATTTTAGTCACTCATTAATGGCCAGTTAAGAATCGAAAACAACCTTCGCCACCATCACAGCATCAGTAATCTAAACAAGATAATAAAGTTAAGCATGAGAGGAAAGAAGAGAACATATCTAAAGGAGAACACTTTAGAGTCAATATGAAGAATACCTGAGAGATATGGTACTCAGGACCATTCGTTAAGGAGAATGTAACATAACCCTTTGACAATACCTCTTCATCTACAAACATTGAAGCAAAACCAATTCAAAAAACCGTATAGAAGATTTGAAAGCAGAGCTGATCAGAGAGGCCTATTATACATACCAGGTTCAGATATTGACCAACAAGGTTTAAGTTGATGGCTATCTTCCATCCAAGGCCCTTCACTTGATCTAACAAGTCCATCTTCTTCAAGAGCTACTTTTGATCCATGGAATACAATATCATGTGCATCTCCTTGAACCTGCAAAACCCACAAAGAACAATTAAATAGAAGCATCTGGAGTTTTAGCTACCAATACCAAAAAAAGCTTGAAGCTTTCATAATCATTCTCTCCAAAGTCTGAGTCTTTTAACCTATACATTGTTGTCCTTCATGCGTTTCTGATACTAAGCAATAAACTACAATCTAACTGACTCCATAGTAATCATTGTTACTAACCTTGAATAGTTGTTTTCTTCATGCGTTTCTGTGTATAAGGCAATCTTCTGTCCAGCTATATCACTTCTAAGAACCTTCAGTAACAAACCAACAAATATAAATAGTTCAAAAACAATTTTAGTCACTCATTAATGGCCAGTTAAGGATCAAAAACAACCTTCGCCACCATCACATCATCAGTAATCTACACAAGATAATAAAGTTAAACATAAGAGGAAAGAAGAGAACATATCTAAAGGAGAACACTTTCAAGTCAATATGAAGAATACCTGAGAGATATGGTACCCAGGACCATTCTTTAAGGAGAATGTAACATAACCCTTTGACGATACCTCTTCATCTACAAACATTGAAGCAAAACCAATTCAAAAAACCGTATAGAAGATTTGAAAGCCGAGCTGATCAGAGAGGCCTATTATACATATCAGGTTCAGATATTGACCAACAAGGTTTAAGTTGATGGCTATCTTCCATCCAAGGCCCTTCACTTGATCTAACAAGTCCATCTTCTTCAAGAGCTACTTTTGATCCATGGAATACAATATCATGTGCATCTCCTTGAACCTGCAAAACCCACAAAGAACAATTAAAGAGAAGCATCTGGAGTTTTAGCTACCAATACCAAAAAAAGCTTGAAGCTTTCATAATCATTCTCTCCAAAGTTTGAGTCTTTTAACATCAATGCAACATCCATAACCGACCCAGAATGAATAAAACCCATAAGATTTGTATAAACTATAGATCTACGCTCAGATACGAACAGAGACATGTCGGGTTAAGTACCTGAACAGCATCAAAGTAATCTCTATGAAGCATTTGTCCGAGCATCATGAGCATTGTAATGGTGAGGATTCCAGCCACCACTTGCCTCGTGGAATAGCTTTCGTGACCATGCATCAAACACTTCATCTTCTTTGCTTTTGGATCTAGATAGAGAAACAATATACTTCGAATCAGAATTAAATACAAAGCAATACACGGAAGAGATTAAGTAACTCCATACCTTGATTCGTAAAGATAAGTTCATCAGATTCACAATTCCGTCATGATAAGAGTATTTCCCTTTAAAGATAGTTGATTTCAACCTTCGATTATATCTTTCTTCATCGTCGAGACTAAGAGAACACCGAAAGTCAACATAGATCTACTTTTGTTTTGTTCTTCGTTTTTTTTTTCAAACAAGGAACTGTCTGAAAAAAAAATATGTTGTCGGCATCTTCTAAAAATAATTATATGGGTCACCGAAAGTCTTTTTAAAATAAACAATAACTTTCATATTTATTTCAAAACTTAATCCCATTAATTAGTTTATATTAACTATTTCAAAGCATATTTATCTAATTTCATATTAAAATATGAATATTTCACTTTAATATTTTATTATAAAATATGGCTAATATATAACTAATATTACACAAAATATGACTTAACTATTATTTTCACGTATCTAGACAAACTAATTTATTATAGATCACATTCTTCTAATTCCAAAATGTTATAATATATTTGAGAGTTACATATGAATTACCATATTAACTTTTTCTTATTCAATCAAACCATCGTAAAATATGAAACAGATAGAGTACTAATTTTTTTATGTCTAATATTGTGTTTATATATGCAATTTTATAGTATAACAACATATAATAATATAACAAAATATAATAATATAACAAAAAAACTCATAATTAACACCCGCCCGGGTGGGCGGGTCCAGATCTAGTTCACTATATAAATCATGGTGAAGACAAGAGTTATTTCATCAATCAAACCAAAAAAAGAGAGTCGAAGCTTCAAAAAACGAGAGAGAGAGAGAAATGGCGACGTCGGGAACATACGTGACGGAGGTTCCTTTAAAAGGAACGGCTGAGAAACATTACAAGAGGTGGAAGAGCGAGAACCATCTCTTCCCTGATACCATCGGCCACCACGTTCAAAATGTTACCGTTCACGAAGGCGAATGGGACTCTCACGGGGGTATTAAGATTTGGAACTACACATTGGGTATTTATTTACTTATACCTTCTAGTTTTCTCAAGTTACATTTAACATGTTATATATACAACACATCTAAGTTTAATTATACAGCAGCTGATAAGTGTGTCACTGCATATGAGTATGACCCAAATTTAACTAACGAACACATGCATGCATATAAAGATGGAAAGCAGGAGGTATACAAGGAGAAGAGAGAGATAGACGATGAGAATAAAACAGTGACGGCTAGAGGACTTGAAGGTCACGTGATGGAGCATTTCAAGGTTTGTGACATCGTCGTCCAATTTATTCCCAAGACTGAAGATAGTTGCGTCGGCAAGATCACTATGATCTGGGAGAAGCGCAACGATGAAGTCCCCGAACCAAGCAGCTACATGAAGCTCGTCAAGAGTATGGTTGCTGACATGGAGGAGCACGTCCACAAAGCTTAATCAACTTCCATCATTATCATCACCATAACCATCAAAGTCATCACTATCTCGGTTTACTTATTTGGTGTTTTCAATACAATAATGAATAAGTGTGGTCTTTTTTTTTTTTATAACTAATGAATAAGGGTGGTCTTGTACGTGGAGTTTAATTTCTATGAAATCGTTTGTTTTCTGTAAGATTGTTTAAAGTATCAAGTTCTATCTAACAGAACGATACTCCATTCAGTTTAATTGTCGTTGTAGAGTAAATTTTTCGTTTCAAAATAAATGTCATTTTATAGTTTTAATACAATTTTTTTTAAATTTTTTAATATAATCTATTCTTTTACTGGTTGAAATGTAATTATGTGTATTAATAGTTGTGTTTTTATTTTGAAAATATGTAAAATTAAATGTTTTTTTAAATTTATGTGCCCAAATCAAAAACGATAATTAAAATAAGACAGAATGAGTACTTAATTAATAATAATGCATGTTGTTCATCATTAATTAATTTACAATTTCCCGTATTTTAACATATCTACTGACTAGGGTATATGAGCCATCGGTCAAAGACTCATTTGGGTTTCTAAAAAGGCAAAATATTCATATTCTAATAAAATTTAATTAGTCAATTAATTTTAGAAAGATATCTAAACATAGTGTGTATTCTTGCTCTTGGATGCAAATACACCTATTTTATTTCTTTTGTTATACCTATAGACTAATTTTGTAGCACTTGAATAATTTTCTATCCATACATCATGGTAGTAATATGACGATCCGGATATCCGCATTTTTACCATCTTTATCTCGGATCTGGGTTCTCACCCAAACTTTCGCTAGCCTATTTGTTACGGCCCATTACGGCCTACATCAGATAGAATAATCTATGGCCCATTAATGATCCATCTAAGTTACTGAGAAGTCTAGCTCCCGGAGTCGTTGTTTCGCCGCCGGTAAGCTTTCCACTTCCATTTTTCATCCTCCTCCTCCTACTAGACTGTTGAATTTCGGTTATAGTTTCCGTTTCTGCCCTGCCTGTGATTGTTCAAGTAACTAAATTATGTAGAACCGGCCGAGATCAGGCTCTGAGATTCGTCGTTGACGAACCTATGTAGTGATTCTTCACTTTGTGAACGTTCTAGAGTCTTAAAAACGTTAGCTTTTCACTCTTATCTGAACTTTCGACCGTAAAAGATGTTGTCTTGTTGAAGACTCTTGTCTTACAGAAACCAGCTAAGTTATTACAAAACAGAGAAACTTTGTTTTGTTTGGCGTTTTGAAACTCTTAAATCTTTTGTCTTTCTTGCAGGCAAAGCTTTTTCTATTTCAAAAGATGGCGTTTTTTGTGCTCTCCCGTGTTTCAAGACGGTTGTTGAAACCATCCGTCTTGGCAACTCCATCTTCCTGCTCTGTTTTCAAATTTCAGCAACATATATACTTGTCCAAACCGGTTACTACTCCGCATTACATCAATCCTCTATGGAATCATAACAACCAAGTATGGAGTAAAGAGACGGAATTGCATCAGGAGAGGAGGAGTAATCGATTAGTTGCTGGAATGTGGTCGTCGTCTTTGGTTTTGGAGAGGGGTCGTAAGGAGATAAGTGATTTTGGTGTTAAGGAAGATTCTTGGATAGATTTGTATTTACCGGAAGGAGCTAGAGGTTATGCTAAGCTTGCTCGTTTGGATAAACCTATTGGTACTTGGTTGCTTGCTTGGCCTTGTATGTGGTATGTTTATACCTTTCCTTGTAGCTTAGAAATAAAGACATTTCACTTTTAAGATTCAGCTTCATTCTTGTATTAGGTCAATTGCGTTGGCTGCTGATCCTGGGAGCCTTCCATGTTTCAAAATGATGGGTTTATTTGGTTGCGGAGCAATACTTCTTAGAGGTGCTGGCTGTACTATAAATGATCTGCTTGATCAGGACATTGATACAAAGGTAGGTCAGTTTTGTTGTTAACAAGAGACAAGTGTTGTCAAACTTATGCATCTTTGTTATGTTAAATGCATACCTATCCAGGTTGATCGTACAAGATTAAGACCTATAGCCAGTGGTCTTGTGACACCATTCCAAGGGCTTCAATTTCTTGTGCTACAGTTGCTTTTAGGCTTAGGGATTCTTCTCCAACTTAACAATTACAGGTTTGTTTAAAGTTTTGAAGAGATACAAAGTCATGCCTTCCCTTTTGGTTTTGTGATTGAGTTACTTGAGCTCATCTCAGTCTATATATTCTACAGTCGTGTGTTAGGGGCTTCATCTTTGTTCCTTGTCTTCTCTTACCCCCTTATGAAGAGGTTTACATTTTGGGTAATTTAAATCCATTCTGGCTTCTCAAATTTAGTATTTTTTTTTTTTATAAATTATGGATTCTTGAATTGTTATTGCAGCCTCAAGCATTTTTAGGTTTGACAATAAACTGGGGAGCATTGTTAGGATGGGCTGCAGTTAAAGGAAGCGTAGAGCCAGCTGTTGTACTCCCTCTTTATCTCTCAGGAGTTTGCTGGACCCTTGTTTATGATACTATTTATGCACATCAGGTATTATTCAACCCTGTTCTTAACTTTTATAGATTGTGAACAGTAACAAAGAAGAGCTATTCTCCAGGATAAAGAAGATGATTTGAAGGTTGGTGTAAAGTCGACGGCTCTTAGGTTCGGTGATAATACAAAGCTTTGGCTCACTGGATTTGGCACATCATCCATGGGGTTGCTTGCAGTTTCTGGACTGAGTGCAGATCTTGGTACTCATTTAACTTTCCACAAGGCTTCTTTTGTGATTCCCAATTCTATCTAGTCTTTTTTTTTTTTTTTGTCTTTTACGTTTAATGAATAATGATGAAGGGTGGCAATACTACGCATCACTGGTGGCTGCATTGGGACAGTTAGGATGGCAAATAGGGACGGCTGATTTATCATCTGGCGCTGACTGCAGTAGAAAGTATGTTAACAGTTTTGGGGTTCTCTGTCTTAACTCAATATGTGATCTGCCTTGTTAAGAAAGCTAACACTTTGTGGTTTTGATGTTTGCATAGATTTGTGTCGAACAAGTGGTTTGGTGCTATTATATTTAGCGGAGTTGTACTTGGAAGAACTTTTCAGTAGAGATCCATCCCTCTGTTGATGAATGCTCCATGAAGTTGTTCTGGGAGTACAGAGGTATCTATTCCTATATATGAAGAATGGAAGTAGAACTTTTGAGATTTTGCGAGTGCTACCAAGTACAAAGTGGTGTGTCCTTCAGGATCCAGAAAACTCAAAGAACCTATTGTCTGGATGAGCTCAAACTTTGACTCTTCTCTTCTGTTAATAGGAACTAGGATTCATGTCTTTGTTCAAACTTCAAATAGTTGACAGAATAAACCTTCTAGTCAGACTAGAGGCTTTTCTCTTTTGACTTTTATAAATAGTTAACATACGTAACAGTATAAATTATTTGTAAATTACAGGCTTAAATCCTATTAATCTAATTTTTATTTTATTTTATTTTATTTTATTTACAGTCTCAATTGCAAAAGATTGAAATGCCTGTCATTGTAAAGATTTTACATAAATAGAAAGATTTCACTTTTTCTCCGTTCATTCATTTAGAGCATGTCCATTGAGAGGTTTTTAGGGAGGAGTTCTTAGCGGGATTTAAGAACCGGTTCTTAACTTTTTCTTTGTTAAAGTTAAGAACCGGTTCTTAAATCCCGCTAAGAACCCCTCCCTAAGAACCCTTGATGGAGATGGTCTTAGTTTATACTCCAGTGGGAAAATAATTAGTGGTTTTATAATATTTTTTCCAAAAATACGCGGTTTAATTGCTCCAGCAGCTATACGCCAGTAAAAAAACGCCACGTAATCTCCATCTTCCCGTGTTTATCTTCGGACATAAAAGACCATCAGATCTTTTGTCTCTCTCTCTTGACTTAAGAGAGAAAGAAAGTTCGACAATGGGACACAGACAGAGCAAGTCTAAGTCTTCCGGTCCGCCACCATCCTCCTCCTCTTCCTCGAGCAACGTCGTCCACCATGTCCAACCTTCCGGAGAACGCCGTGGATCTTCCGGTTCTGGTTCCGGACCCGTCGGATCTTCCTCAACCGGCGGATCCCGCTCCACCACATCTGCTCAGCAGAACGGTCGGATCTTAGGCAGACCGATGGAGAATGTCAGGGGAACATACGAGTTCGGTCGGGAGCTAGGTCGTGGCCAGTTTGGAGTCACTTATCTCGTCACTCACAAAGAGACCAAAAAACTCTTCGCCTGCAAGTCAATCCCCACGCGCCGTCTCGTCCACCGTGACGACATTGAAGATGTTCGCCGTGAAGTCCAGATTATGCACCATCTCAGTGGTCACCGGTAAGTCAAAGATCCAAATAGTAATGAGTCTAATGAGAATAATATATGTTAAGATTAGTGTTATGTCAGGGGAACAAACATACTGTGTGTTTGAATTTGTGTAGGAACATAGTGGACTTGAAGGGAGCTTACGAGGACAGACACTCGGTGAATCTGATAATGGAGCTGTGTGAAGGAGGGGAGCTGTTCGATAGGATCATAGCTAAAGGTCATTACTCAGAGAGAGCCGCTGCGGATTTGTGCAGGCAGATGGTGATGGTTGTGCATAGTTGTCACTCTATGGGTGTAATGCACCGAGATTTGAAGCCTGAGAACTTTCTCTTTCTCAGCAAAGATGAGAACTCTCCGTTGAAAGCTACAGACTTTGGTCTATCGGTCTTCTTTAAACCAGGTTCAAAACAGGAACAGTTTGACACTTTGCATTATATTACTTCATCTGTGGTGTAACTTTGTTATGTTGAATGCAGGAGATAAGTTTAAGGATCTTGTTGGAAGTGCATACTATGTTGCCCCAGAAGTTTTAAAACGGAACTATGGACCAGAGGCTGATATCTGGAGTGCTGGTGTGATTCTATACATCCTTATCAGCGGTGTCCCACCTTTTTGGGGAGGTACTATTGTCTTCTTGATCACGGTTTAAAACAATGGACCATGAATGTGTTTGGTTAGTTACCATTCTTTGTTCTGTTGTGCAGAAAACGAGACAGGGATCTTTGATGCTATTCTACAAGGTCAGCTTGATTTCTCAGCTGATCCATGGCCATCGGTGTCTAGTGGTGCCAAAGATCTTGTGAAGAAAATGTTGAAGTATGACCCTAAAGACCGGCTTACAGCTAGTGAAGTGCTAAGTAAGACCACTTGGTAGTAATATGTTTTGATGATTAAACACTGTGCTTTTACACGTTTTTTAAAATTCGAACGCAGACCATCCGTGGATTAAAGAAGGAGAGGCGTCAGACAAACCGCTTGACAATGCTGTGTTATCCAGGATGAAACAGTTCAGAGCGATGAACAAACTAAAGAAGATGGCACTGAAGGTAAACAAGAACATTAATCCAAACCATCTATGTAGTCTTCTTGTGTTAAAGCTAATATTCTGTCTCAGGTCATAGCAGAGAACCTATCTGAAGAAGAAATCATTGGGCTGAAAGAGATGTTCAAAGCTCTAGACACCGATAAAAACGGAATAGTCACCTTGGAGGAGTTGAGAACCGGTCTCCCAAAGCTTGGCAATAAGATCTCTGAGGCTGAAATAAAACAGTTAATGGAAGCAGTAAGTCTCTGGTGTTTTCTCCCCCCTGCATAAACCAAAAGGCTTATTGTTGTTGTTTTGGTTTGGTATAGGCTGATATGGATGGAGATGGATCAATAGATTACTTGGAGTTTATATCAGCAACAATGCATATGAACAGAATCGAACGTGAGGATCACTTGTACACTGCTTTCCAGTACTTCGACAAGGACAACAGCGGGTAATAAAAACATTAGTATAGTTTCTCTCTTTAGTAACAAGTTACAGAAGTCTCAAACGTTGATTTTGTCTTATTTAGGTACATAACAATGGAAGAACTAGAGCAGGCCATGAAGAAATACAACATGGGTGATGACAAATCCATCAAAGAGATCATTGCTGAAGTAGACACCGATCGTGTACGTTATTATATACACGTTACTATTTGGGTTTGGTTCCATTTCATTTACTATATGCATTTGTCTTGTTAACACACACACTTGTGTACATTCAGGACGGGAAGATAAACTACGAAGAGTTCGTAGCGATGATGAAGAAGGGAAATCCAGAATTGGTGACAAACCGACGCAGAGTCAACATGTAAAACGAATGATGTTTGGAGAGGGTAATGATCATAACCACAAAAAAATCTCTTTCTCTTATGTTTCTCTGACGGGAGATCTTTTGTTACAACAATGTTGTTTATTTTCCCTTGCAATATCTTCTTTAATCACCACAACATTGGATTATAAAAAAGTCATTTTCAGGTTTCTCTCATGGGGGATTATTATACTTGCAGGTTCATCATTTGATTAGTAGTGCATGATTTAATTTCAAAATCTAACTTAGCATATTATAATCCTAAACCTTATTTGGCATTTTATAGTCCACTTAGGCAACTATATTGTTAGTTTGAATTAATCTAACAAATCCGAGTGTGTCTTAGGAAAAAGAAAGCTCCAAATGTAAGATGAAACAATAATATTGATGGCCTGGTGGTAGTGTGGTAAGATGATTGGTTCATTTGTTTTGTTTTGTTTATTGAAATAAGAAGAATTGTTTACACGAATTTATCTTTTTGTTTTTTGACATTTGTCAATGTCAAGTTTCACTTGGTTTAGGTTACAAACAAAATCGGTGAACGTAGCTCAGTTAAATCATATTCAATGTAGAAAAAAGAAGAAGCTAACTGTAAGTCTGTAAGTAAACACAAATGATTGACTGAAAAATTAAGTTACAAAAACGAAAAGAATTGTCAGAAGTGGGATTTGAACCCACGCCCTCTCACGAGGACCAGAACTTGAGTCTGGCGCCTTAGACCACTCGGCCACCCTGACTGTTGCTGAGTACTCTATTGACATTAGATTGTCTAACTTAGACTACATAATATCTATTAGAGTAAATCTAGTAGAGTATGTCTTCCTCTGAAGCTTCCTTATTGAACACTGGAAAGATTCATTGCATGTAATAAAATACTATACAAACGCCCAAGGCTTCTTACAGTAGTTACCGATTGAACTTTCAGGGACACATTAACTAAACATATAATTTAATATATCGATCAACCACAGACAGGTAAGAATCAAGAAACAACAACTTTGACTTGCATCGAAACGAAATTAACAATCTTAACACACGAGAGACTGCAAAGTTGAAGATTCAAATATCTTGAAATTCTTAGTTGTATATAGAGGAGAGCGAGAAGACCAATGCTATAACTGTATCCCCTCCACGTTCACCAACAATTGACAAAAACCAAATAACATATTAAAAAGACCTAACACGTAGCTTCGACACCATTTCACAACACACTGTTCTTTTTCTGCTATCGACGAATCACCATTTTCGTAAGAACCTAATCCTTCTTCTTGTTCTTCAACGGGCCCATTGGGATCTTACTCAACACCTTCTCGTCCAACACTGCATACTGCTTCTTGATCTCGATCATTGCTTTCTCACCTAACGGGTCGACTTTGTCTTCGTACTTGTCGTAGACAAGAGGAACCGTGAAGAGCAGGACAATGGCTATTGCAGGAGACAAAAAAGGTTTAGTCATCAGGAGAAGGTAAGGAGACTACACGTAATGGAAAGATCATGCACTTACCTATGTATGCCAATGTCAAGAAATTGAACCAGCCACCCAAGATCGACAGAACCCACAAGCCAGCAATAGCCTACACAACCAAAATGTTCAAAGATCATCAGGACGAACATAGAAAGCACACAACTTTTCCAAAGAGATTGAACTTACAGTAAGAAACTTCTTGATATCCCTTCCAGAGGCAATCTCACGAAGAGAAGAGAACCCACGGTTGATCTCGATTCTGAGCCCAGAAGCAAGCTGGAGAATAGGCTCCTCAGGGATATGAACTTCAGGAATTTTTGGTGGAGACCTGACAGATAAATCAATCATTAACAACTGAGAAGAGACTAACATCATCAAAGCTAACTTACTTGTTGATGAACATGGTGGCATTAGACCAGAGAAACAGCACAGCGAGCACAACAATCATGACGTGGCAGAGAAGAGTGAGAAGATGATACTCCATCAACTCAAAGAGAACCCAAGCGGCTGTAGCACCACTGAGCACACCACCAGACATCTTCTTATTCTTCCACATGAATATATCCGCCGCTGCAAAATACGAATAGAATCAAAAGTTAGGTTAAACACATCAGAGATTCAAATCATACAAGTAAACACCAAAGCCTATAGATTCGACAAATCACAAGACAGATCGGAGCAAAACGTACGCTTTCCACCGCCGAGAACCTTGTGCACAGGCTTCTCCCTTCCGAACAAGCGGTAAACTTTCGATTTCATTGAAGACGGAGAATCCGAAGACTTCTTCTTTTTCTTATCGTCGTCCTCATCTGACGATGACGACGAAGAATCGCCACCGTGGTGGATCTTCTCCGATATCTTCTCCATCAACGATCCCCTCTCCACAATCTCCACAGCTGGCTCCGAAGCGGTTACAGATTCGTCGTGTTTATGTTCATCAGTCATCTTCTCCGATTCGATATTTCACACAGATCTTAAAGCTTCAGATTCGATAGAGAATAAACCTACAAAGGAGAGAGAGTTTATAAAGGTAAAGGCGAGAAAGAATATTCAAAATCAATCCTGTCCGTTTAAAATTTATTTATGATCTGGAGCCGTTGATTGGTTCGGTTCCGAACCGATATGTTCGTCGTTACTTAACTTGAGCCAAGCCGACAAGGAAAGAGATGGGAATACAAGCATCTCATTAAGGAACCGACATATGACGCCGTCAGAGTTAACGGCTCCTGTCATCAGGGGACGTTGACGTGGCGGAGGTTTAAGCTAAGTAACTGGGTAATGTACAGGTGTCACGCTGCCGATTCAAGATGTTTGTAAGATCCCGTGGAGATAGATTCAGCCATTCGTACATGAGTCACGTTCTTTCTCTCTGCCGAACGACAAAAAAATGTTTTATTAATACCCCTAAAAATCTACTATATTTTAGCAAACTTTATGTTTGAACAAAAAGAAAGCAAACTTTTATGGTTCAAAAAAAATATTTTTTTTTTAATTTAAAAAAATATAATTGTATTTATTAAAGTTTCATTGGTTATAATTTCTTGTATTATGGTTTAATTTTAATTGAATTGTATAAACTTGAAAAAGAATTCTTATGTTTTATCTAAATTTGGGAATTAAAATTTATTAAAGCATGGTTTAAATTTAGTTGAAACACATAAACTTGAAAATAAGAATACAAAGTCTAGTTACATGCATCCAATCTTATCAAAGAGTGTACATTAAAGTATAGAATCTTAATCTACGTACGCCGGCAGGTTGGTTCGAGCTAGGGTCGTTTTTGGCACTAATGGTTCAGTCCGATCTAAGTCAACATGATTTTGAGCAATAAGCGACATTACATATGTATTTTGAAATAGTTAAGAGAATAATATTTAATGTATTAAAATGGAATTTTCAAGCCAGAAACTGGAGAAAAGAATAAAATATAAAATATCTTCAAACAATAATCCATAAGTAGAAATACTATGATGGAATTTTCACACCAGAGTCCAAATTACTTAGAAACGAAAAGAAACATAAATTTCTTAATTTTATTTTTGAAAGTAGAAATACATCAAATATTGAAAATCCATAAGAAACGATTACAAGATTGGTGATACATGCACCAACTTTATTTGTTACAAATACAAATACAAATACGAAAGTGTTCATGATTTATCTCAAATCAACAGAACACCCATTTATCATAGCATATAAAAGACTGAAGCAAAGAAACACATTGACCCATTGGTTAAGGCCATTGACGCCTTGTGGCTGAATTAAGCTTAGCACATAGAGGAATGGCGGTCACAGAAGCTCTTCAATCTTTCAAAGGCATCCTCCAAAGTTTGAGTATCCATGTCAACAGAATGCCTCGCCCAGCCCCTCAGACCAAAAGCAATCCCTAAACCAATCCAACACAACATATATATTATTATGTTAAATAATCACAAGTTATGTTAGATTTCCAACTCAATTTCTAACGAATTATTGACCTATGTTTACTTTGAATCTCAGAACATTTTCAGATGTGGATTCCTAATAAACTAAGATATATATATATATATATATTTTGTCTTCAGTACTGCTGAGCCGAACGTTGATCAATACATAGGTAATGCATGTGATATTGAGTAATACCTGGTAAAAGGACAAGGTTTTCTTCAGTAGCAAGCTTTTCACAGAAGTCTTCATCATCTTTAATGTTCAGAAAGCTTGATATTTCCAGCTGGGTCTGCGAGATGATTCGAAAACATAAAACAGATTTTTTTCATAATAATAAAAAGGTAGAAGTAATAAGAAAATGTAGTAAGAATATAATACCCATAGGAAGGTGCATGCTTCAGGTTTTAAATAGCATTTGAGGGTAGGTATATCCTTGAGCTTAGAATAAGCCAAATCCGCTTTATCTTTCAGAAAGCTCTGTCTCCTCTGGAAGAACTCTTTAGGAGTATCCTTCAAGATGGTAGGAATAGCCGCCTACGTGGTAAAATCGACAAATTCACCAAATATAAACAAATTACTATTGGTAATAAGTGGAAAAGTCTTATGACATTGTGTAAATTAGTATATATGGTTACAAGAAGTGTCCAAACTAGAAAGTCATGTACCTGGATAACAGTTGGTGGTTTAGAATTTATCTCAAGAAATTGTTTAGCAGCATCTAAGACCTGTCCATATATAACAAGATTAGGGTAAGAAAAGTTATTAACATTTTAACTCTTTTATATGTTATATAATATATAGTAATAATACATATCATGTATATTCTTAAAGAGTGATCAAACAGAATGGACCCGACCTTGGTGCATCTAAAGACACCATCTAGATCATGCAGGGCGACCCAGCCAGTTCTCCATCCGGGGACAGTCCATCCCTTCGATATGGACCCAAGAGTCATCACAGGTACGATCGTCGAGAATTTCGCCATGGGAACAAAGGGATTACTCCCAAAAACGGTCCATCGAAAAACTTCGTCAGAAACCACCATTATCCCAAGTTCCCGAGCCAACAAAGCGATCTAAGATTAATTATTATTAGTCACAATCAAAAGACTATAGATCATATAAGAACATATGAATACTGCTAAATATACTACATGTAAAAAATACCTGCTTGAGATGAGCTTCAGAGTAGATGTTCCCATTGGGATTGTGAGGGTTGATTATAAATATTGCAAAAGTGTTCTCATCCACTTGCTTTCGGACGCTTTCAAAGTTGATCTCATAGTTCTGTTCGGGGAGGAACTCATACTTGCGGACCTCAAGTTTCTTGTAGATGGAGCGAACTACGTCCCATGGGAAGCCTGGACTGGGAAGCAGGACGTTGGCTTTTGGTTTAGCCAAGATATCAACCGCAAGCTCGATGGCTTGTTTGCACCCAACGGTCATAAACACATCAGCTGGTGCCAGTTTCTTCGGAATATCATCACGGTTTAGGTACTCTGCTACGGCACTAGGAATAGCAAAAATTGATAGTTTTTGTCAAAAAAATGTCTACAAATGATAAATGATCAGGGTCGTCTAAGAGCACGTCCAAGTGGAGCGGTCAAACAGGATCCAAATCAAAATATAAAAAAAATCAAAAATTTTAAACATAAATATATAAGTTATGATATATTACTTCAAATTTTTAGACATATTATTAAATTTAGAATATATATTTAAAAAAAAATGTCAAATATATATAAAATAATATATAAACTTTTAAAACTACTTTATTATAATGTTAAATATATCATTAATATTTTTTGAACAGAGCCCAAAAATCATACGAGACGGCCCTATAAATGATACATCCATAGTTTCCGATAAATGTATATCAATATACATTACCTTTTTGCCGCTGGAAGGCCTATACCGGGAGCATAAGCGTTTCCAGTACCGCAAAGGACGGCTTTAACAACCGCCTTTTCAGCGGTATGGCAAGTCTCGGCGGTTTCGCCTCGAGGAGGCAAAATGGGCTTTCCTTGAGGATCACACATGGCAAAGAGTTTAGAGGTGTAAGTGCTTAGGGAAGCAGCTGAGGCTTTCTTGGCCGCCTCGCTGCCGCTGAACTTCCAGCCAATGCAACTGTTGTTTGCCATGTCTCTTGCGTTTAGTGTCTTTTCTCTGGATTAGATTGTTGTTTGTGGTGATTACTCTCGTCGCTAGGAGGGAGTTTATATAGTAAAAAGTTTCCAAATATTTCACATTTTCTTATTAACATGATGTTATTGTGCTGACTATTTAAATGAATATAGAGAAGAGTAAATAGTAAACCACATTTTATCGAGTCTCTACGCGTTGGAACGTGGGGTTTTTCCGATCAATTAATGTGATCTGTCAACAAGTTGGATCCTGAGAAGGTTCCCATGTCCTCTGCCATTTCTTTCCTTCCAAATGGCGTGAATCACTAACGAGGAATGTGGTTGTTTTATCTCAAACTTATCCTTTCAACAAAGCTAACACATCACAGCAGTCGTTTGTGTAATGAATATGCAGGCGGTTTCTGTTAAATTCCTCCAAATTTCTTCAAATTTCTTCAGAGTAAGGAATATTAAAAAACAAATGGTCTCTGGATTCTAAAGGAGAAGAGTAAAGCATGCAACCAAAATCTTAGTCCTTAAATTGAGAAATATCAAAATCTTACTACTCCCGAGTAAGGGTATGATTCTCTCTTAGGGTGCGATATAACGCCCCTTTATTTAACGTTCTTTTTTGTTGAACACAAATCAACATATAAAAAATATTTTAATATAAGTGTTACATTCAGCTTAGAGAAAAGTTACAAATAACTTCTATAATAAGAACACAAAATTATGTTCAAATCCATTCTGCAATTTCTTGAAATTCATGCATGCAAACTCATGTGCAGTAGTATATGAGATTAATGTACTCGTCTTCAAAATATCAACATCATATATCTATCCGGCGATTTATCATCATATCAGTTGTAAGACCTGACTGTCAAGGTGATAAATTATAGACATTATCGTTAAATCCAAGGTGATAAAAACCTAATTTGATTGTCATCTATAATTTATACCTGAAATCACGACTCTAATATTATGTTAAAAAGTTTCTATAAACTTGCTTCCATTGTCTTAGAATTATATATTAATTTGAAATACAAATTTTGGACTTCTTAACATAGAATCATAATGAACTATCTATCAGAATGTTTATAACAACGAAAATAAATAGTGAAAATGTATCCATGCATTCATAGCAATACATATAGCGAATGTAGTTGTCTAGCTAGTAACAAATTTGCAAAAAGAAATTCTTCTTCTTTTGTTTTTTTAAAAAGTTGACCATTTCACTTGTGGCGTGTCGAACCATTCTACGTTGTCGGGTTATCTTGTAAGACGATGAATTTCCACATTATTCTATGATTTTAAAATTTTACGTTGGTTATTACAGTGGATAGAGAGGACAAAAAAAATTGTCTCGAAACTCGACATATTTGAACGTGGGTTTCCTTGATTATAAAGTTACAAATATTATATTTCAACGCCAACTAATTAGATTTTGAATTGTTTAAACTCGTGAATATGGACCAGATCCTACATTGGATCTTGAGTTATCCATTGGCAATCAAATAAATCGCGCAAAATCGCTCTTAAATTTTACAAATATAAATACAAACTATCTAATAAATCTAGTAAACATTGACATTCTATTAGTAGTCAAAATTTGCTTAATTATGTACTATAAGTAAATTATGTAGACATGATCTAATGAGCTACTACTTCGCAGGGTCGCATCATATACAGCAACTACAACAAAACCAAATTATTTTCACTCAGTGGAATGTAATTAAGAATGAGCACAACTGCACCCATCTGTTTGTTTAATTTGTTTTGGAGCGAAAAGGTGTACCGCGTACTAGGAGAGAAAGAATGCAAAGTAAACGTGTATTTTTTTACTATATTGCAAAAATATTGCAACCGAAACGGGCTGAAAACAAATAGAGAAACTAATCGAAATAGGAATTTCCTTTAGAAACTTCTTTTTTTTGTTGGTATTTATGTTAAGATTGTGTTATCATTTTATATATTTTTTATATAAGGTACATAGAGATACAAGTAACAAAATAGAAACTAAAATCACGACGCTGAAAAACTCGAAGGTAAAAGGAAGCGAGAACGACGGAATGAACATCACAGAACAACGAAGAGTGTTTCCCTTATCGGCCATGGGTACAAGCAAATGAAGCATGTGCTTCTGGCCATTCTTAGAATTAATATCAAATATTCCAATCTTTATTTAACCAAATTTTCATTAGACTAGTTGTTTGTTGGTTAATATTATTATATTTGAGGAGAGTATAACCAATTACATTTTCCATTTTTTATATGTAACCAACTTAAAACTTCTTCTTTTTTTTCTAGCTCATAGTTATTTAGGGCCATGCATGAGTCTTTTACACGCATTCATATTTTTTTTTGGTCAACAGAAATATATATTTTTAAAATTGAATATGAACCAAAACCGTATCAAACAAAACTAAAAAATATTTTATTGCCTTTTGGTTTATACGCCACAAGAACTGAAAAAATGAAATGCAAGAAAAATTATGAAAACAACTAGTAATAATTATTTCGAAAATAATGAAGTAGATGAGGTCAAATAGATCTTACTGACCCACTTCATAATTTTTACGCCAAGTGATTTAGTTGATGCAATTTTTCGAAATAATTAAGGGATTTTTCGAAATAATGAAGTTGATGCAGTTACCATTAGGGATTTTTCGAAATAATTAAGGGATTTTTCGATTACTATATTCCAAAACCTACTTCATAATTTATACGCCAAGTTACATTAATGTGTACGTGTAACATATACTTCAACCTAATTAACATATTACCAGTTAGAGCCCATCCTAATTAACATATTTGCTTGTAGGAGCTGTCCTAATCTCGTGTAGCTTCATGTGGCTTTTTCTTAATAAGTTCAAAGGCTCTTGGTTCCCTTGGTATCTCGAAGAGTACAACATGAAAAGCATATACAGCTACATTACAACGCAGAGACACCGTCTGCCTCTCCCGCCGTTATTTAATCTCAAATACTTGTCCTTTTTCACCTACATATTCAGCAGCTACATCGCCGTCTGTGCATACAACAAATCTTATCAAGGCTCGTGTACTTGCACGCCAAAAACACTGTTTGCGACAAGGCAAGAATCATCCCTTTTTAACCTTTATAGTAAAGCGATAAAGCAAGTTTGCAAACCCTGAAGAAAAAGAAGGTACAACATATAAACTTCAAACCGGTTTGTCAATTCAACTTAAGTATGAAATGGATAAAGAGACTCCTACTGACAGAATGCATATAAAAAGAATAGAAGTAAAAATAAGTTGGTACCTCAACACCACCAATGCAGAAAACAAACACAAGAAGCTCCACAAACCAATAAGACCTAAGCTTGAAAAGAATAGCTGAAAGAGTACTGATCTGATAAACGACACCACTACCCCCACATCTAGCACCAATGCCCACAAACTCCGAGTCTTCAGAACCATTAATCCACGTTTGGAATGTGACGTAAGCGCCAAGAAAGTAAAGTGAGGATGCAATGACAAACCACGTCGTCACCTGCGACATTGATTAGACTGGTTTAGCTACAATGGTTATATGTGGAAAGTGAGTGCCAAAAAAGTATTAATCTAACTTATTATTAAAGTTGAAGTATATTTTATTTTGAAATAAAATATTTTAATTATTTGACATAAAATATTTTATTTGGGAAATATAATTTATTAATATACATAAATATACTAATTGGTATTTTAATTTATAAATAAATACATCAAAAGGTTAATGTAGTTAAAATTTATTAATTGATGAATATGTTATATAACATATCATTTTGATTGGTTTAATATTCAACTACAATATGAAAACGTAACTAACAAATTACAGACAACTAAAAATTGTTTATCTATTATAAATGTTAAATATTATAAAAATCGGACAAGCACCCATACAGACACATGTTTGTGAAACCATTATATTTTTATGTTATGAAAAAATTATATGTCTATTTTATTAAAACAAACACTGATGCAGATGCATGAGTCAAGCTTTAATTCTTCTTAAATGGTGTATATTTTGAGAAGCATCACATTTTCCTTATTTTTCCTCTAATTAGATCACCAATTAAAGCAGAATATATTCTTGAAAAATATGATGCGTGGTTAGAGAGATTTATCGTATTACTGACTTAATTAGTATATATATCATGATTCTCTCCATTAATTGCAAATCTTATGAATGATGTATATATACTTAGCCTTCGTTAACGGAATAGCACAACACAATTTCCTCATTTTATCAGAAACACCTAGTTTTATCAGAAATGGAGAGGACAATTTCTTATGTTTTATTCGTCACCTTCTTTATTATGTCTGCGTTAGGTATATTACATCTTCAGTTTTTCGTTTTTTTGGAGTATAATATACCTTATACTATTTTATAAGTTCTCACTATGATTCAGTTAACATATTTTATTTATTATCTTATACGCTTTTTGCTGTGAACAACTTTGCCTTGGTTGTATATTTTGTTCTTGTAATGTCTAATCATTCTTGAACATTTTCAAAAAGGTTATTTTTATACAAATGATTATGCTTTGTCTGCATGTGTTATTACAGTTATGATTGAGGCACAAGGGAATTTGTGCAGAGATGGTCTAGGCACTTGTGAAGACTGCGACCAGAAATGTAAAACTAAGCACGGACCATCAAGCGAAGGCAGCTGCGACCGTAGTGTTGGAGTAGCGTTATGCACGTGCTTTTACCAATGTTCTCCTCCGACACCTTCGCCGCCGCCGACACGGCCCACTTGCAACAGTGGAACTGCTCTATGCACTGAACAGTGTTCGGACGATTGTTGTGACACGAACTGCGCTAAGTCGCATGACGGTGGACATGGAATTTGTAATTCCATTGGTAATACTCGTCTTTGTTTGTGTCAGTACCCTTGCTAGAACCCGATTAATTTCGAATTGATATGTATTATGTTTCCTTAATTACTTTAATTGTTTCCTTCCAGATTTTAAGAAATTAATAAGATATGCATTTAAATTTTTTAAAGTTTTAATATTTTTTAAAAAATGTCAAATGAATGAGGAGAACAGTGAAATTCATTTTCGGAAACTTTTTTAAAACTTGAAAACTTTTTTCCACTTTATTCAAAAAATATTTGAAAACTTTTTTCAATTTTTTCAAAATTTCAATTTGAAATCCAAAAATTATTTTTAAATTATTTTTAAAATTATTATATTAAATTTTAAATATATATATTTTAAAAACATAATCCCATCTAAAAATTATACATTTCAAATCAAAACTTTAAATCTAGATTAGTTAAACCAAGAGATATACGTGTTTTTAATTCTTTAATAAAACATTTTAATTATTTTGACTCTTCTATATTATATATATTATATGATAAAAAATTAAGAGCTATTCTGAAAATTTTATTTTATTTTTTTAAACACCAAAGATTTATATTAAATTAAAAATTCAAAGTAGACTATTACAACCAGAGATAAATTCGATGGTAAAACGACAAAGAAGATATTACAACTAAATGAAAGATAGAAACATTAATTAAATAAGAAATAGATCCGTCTAAAACTTTTACTTGAAATCATAAAAGTGTTAGGCATGTGTTATACGTTACTAATCTAAAAGTTTACAAGTAATTCATAAAGAGAGAACCAAGATAAAATCGAAGTTAGAATATAAAAAATTACAGAGACTATAATAGAGTCCAATCCATGGCTGTTAATTTGGTTAATTAAAGAGAGACATAACTGGTGTTTGATCGGAGCAACATCAAACCCATACATATAGTGATATGCATATGGCCAACGCAGAGACGGTTACGATCAATAGGAATAGCATAGGATCCATCATGTTTCGTCACGGTGTCACTCACACACCAAACTAAAATTCTTTCTAACTTCTTGTTTCGCGTCTTCTTCTTCTTCTCGGCTGCAAAACTACAACCTATATGCAAACCCTTGTGTTCATATGAATAAAGAATAAAACGTTTAGATTTAAAACTTCAGCTGTTTGTGTATAAACAATATGAGTTTTAAGGCAAATACAAAGAACCTAAAAGTCCATAAAAAGTAGAGAAAGCAAAACCCTTCGAGAGTTTTGTCTAGATTTAAGGCAAAACCCACACATATCATATAAATAACAGATCAGGTCTCCCATTTCTTGAGCTCCATACCATCCGGAGGAGTGCTCTCGATTTTCTTAGCACCAACCTCTTTCCAGTCTGTTGAGAGCACTGTCCCATTAGATTCCACCTGTTCAATGTGCACGCACCGCAAATGAGTCAAAATCAAAAGAACAAAAACTTTTGTAGTCTCCATGAGAAAGACCAAAGAGATAGATACTCACAAATGATTTGCTCATTGCACGTCTCATATCTTCATCAGCATTTGAATATATCTCACGGAAGAACTTGTTCAAAGCAGCGTCTCCTTCCAGCTTCTCATCCTTCTCCTGTTTCTTCACTTCTGCTTCAAGCTTGTCCCAGTCCTTAACTTTCTTAGAAGAAGGATAAGCCGGTCTCATAGAAACCTCTGCACCAAAGTTCCAAATGTCAAGAGACTCTTGATTCAAACCTCTCATCAGATGAAAGTAAAGAAGAAGAAAGTGTAAAACAAACCTGTTGAGACATTTGGCTTTGGCAAAACTGCTGGCTCTTTTCCATGTTCAAGAGAGGCCCATGTGATTATCTCTGCTTTTGCTAGACGGATTTCAATTTTGGTTGACATTACTTCATATCTGCACTTCTCTGGTACTATCTGAATAAAAAGAAACAAAAGATTAACAAAATGTGTTCAAACTCACAACATTGATTCATTCATCAATTACCTTTCCGAACAGTCTCGGTTGGAGATGATACGCTTCCTCTCCAGGAACATCAATCACAACACTCAGCTGCAAAACAACAGAACAATTAACACACAGTTTACACATAAATCATGGAGATGCCTTCTTAGGAACGCAGCATCCTTACAATCTGTTCACCAAAGTCTATATTGACATTCTGCTTCTGTATCCCCTTTGCAAAAACAGTAACCACAACTTCTTCTGGCTTTTGGTAGTATTCATGTCTGTTGAGAAAAGAGTATGAGATTATTTAACAATTCTTACAACTGCATTATTGTTTTCCAACAATGAAACTACCTGAACTTTGGTTTGGCCGGTTCTGCAGGCACAGGGGACAGATCAACTTTTAGTGGCGGTTGAACCAAATCTTTCTCTTCTTCTGATCATTGCAAAAATACAATCAATCATTCCTCGTAAACATAACCAATCAGATAACAACAAGCAACAAAATATATACATACCTGAGATTCGAAGATTGCATTCATCTATCAACTTCTTGAATTTGGATTCACTTGGTGCGATGGAAGCACCCTTTTCAAGTGCTGTTTTCGCAGTTCGATACTCTTCAAGCTTCATACAGGCAGTTCTACAGTCACAAACACCAGATATATCATCAACTTGACAGAGATTATACCACAAGATAACAATTACACATCAGATGAAATAACATACATACCCCTTCCTTAAGTAACCTTTGGTCAATGAAGGATCCAACTCAATAGCTTTCTTCGCATCTGCAACAGCTTCTGCTCATCAAAACCACAAGTCAGAGTCAGAAACCAATGAAAGAGCGACAGACATATACGCATCAAACTGATACAAAACCAACTTCCTTCTAACTGTACATTGAACGAAACTAACTAAGAACCCTCTAGAAGACAAAGTTCTCTCCTTTTATGTTCTCCTCTAACATAAGTTTCCTTCTTTTATTGCAGACATGAAAACCCATTAACCCCAAAAGACAAAGTTCTCTCCTTTACGTTCCCCTTGAAACTAAAGTAACCTTCTTTATTACAGAACTAAGAAGTTTACCGGTGAAGTTTTGGAGTTTGATGTAAGCCTGAGCACGATCAGCGAAGAAGTCTGCGCAATTGGGATCCAAGTCAATGGCTTTAGAGTATAAGTCAACAGCAACATCGAAGTCGTCGTCTACGAAAGCTTCTTTAGCCTGAGCTGCAAGTTCCTTAGCCATATCGATTGGGTTTTACTTTAGATTGGGAGAGGAGATGACAATTCGAATGAAGCAGAGGCAAAAGGTCTTTGTCTTGTTCCGGCAAAAGGACCAGACAGAGTATATAAAGAGAAGAGATCCAATTCTAGATTGTTCCTTCTCTGAGTTGTGGAATGTTCAGAGGATTTAATAGCTAAAACAAAGAGGAAAAAGTAAATAAATATTTTCTCTTTTCCACGCTTAATCCTTTTTGTAATATTGATATAAATTTTGAGAAAATAAGTAAATATCAAATTCCTACTTTTGTTTGGGCAATTCTCTTAAATAGCCCTTTTTAAGTTTTTGTCACAAAAATAACCTTAAAAAAATAAAATGACCAAAATAGACTTCTTTTTTTTTTGAAATTTTGATTTTTTTTAATTTTTTTTTTGAAATTTGAAACCTTAACCCCAAACCCACCCCTTAACTCTAAACCCTAAAGTGCAAATTAGTTAACCCTAGGGGTATAAATGCATATAAATGATTTTTTTAGCTTCTAAAAAAAACATTTTGGTCATTTTCTTTCTTAAAAACTATTTTTGTGACAAACAAGCTAAAAGGGGCTATCCAAGGGAATTTCTCCTTTTGTTTAGATAAATTTGTACAATAATCACATTCTGAAGATTATAAATTTAAGAAAATTAACTAATTTTAGAGTATTTAAAAAATTACATTTAAAAAAATTGTAGCTAAGTTTTCATTCTTTTACAATTTCAACAAGACATAGTTTATTTCGGATTTAGTAAGATTCCAATTATAAAATAATTTTGTTGCAAGTTTTTAAATAAATACTCTTTCAAGGTTTCCTGAATGGGCAATTCTCTTAAATAGCCTTTTTAAAGTTTTTGTCACAAAAATAGCCCTCAAAAAATAAAATGACCAAAATAGACTTTTTTTTTTTGAAATTTTGATTTTTTTTTATTTTTTTTTTGAAATTTGAAACCCTAACCCCAAACCCACCCCTTTACTCTAAACCCTAAAGTCCAAATTAGTTAACCCTAGGGGTATAAATGCATATAAATGATTTTTTTTAGCTTCTAAAAAAAACATTTTGATCATTTTCTTCCTTAAAAACTATTTTTGTGACAAACAACCTAAAAGGGGCTATGCAATTTCTCTTCCTGAATTATAGTAAATAATGGTCTGACACGATTTATCAACTCGGCTTACTATAGATGCAATTACGCAAAAAAAAAAATCCATAGCAGAAATTACTTAGAAAAATACTATGAACGAAGCAGACAAACAAGCACCAATTTAATTGACATTTGAGTCCAATTATTTGAGGAACTTTTTTTATCGGGGTTTCGTGGAACTTTATAGGAAAGATCAAGTACGTATCAGTATGATGTCAAGTGGATGTGGTGAAGTCAATTTAGATAAGTACGTATCAATAAATTTGAAAAGTACACAAACATAGTCAAGTCAAATGGGTTCAGTATGGGCCGGAATATAATGATCATTCAATAAGGCCCATCAATGTTTACTACCAATAGATTAGAGTTGCATCAGAATCAGATAAGCGGTACATAAAAAGAAGTTGCAATAACATGGAAAAAATTAGCAATCTGAAAACCAATGTGGGTTTACACAAAAATCATGTACCGTCTATTAAATTTCCATAAAAATTATAGAACTATTAGAAAAGTATAGATTTCTTCTCATATTCTTAAAATCATTACAATAATACAAACTTTTTACACGGTATACCAATTTTCTAAAACCATGAAAGAATTTATCAGTAGGTTCATTGGAATCTTTTCCGTTTTCATCATTCCTCTCTCGTGGAAAGAATAATTTTCTACCTTTTCTTTTTCAAAGAAAGAAGATGTTTCCTCGATCTATTTGACGAGTTTTGGTTTTATCTTTCTCACCAACTTAGTTGTCTGTATATGACTACAAGATGTCATCGAGATTAATTTAGTTTTTTTTTTGCAGCTAAGGGATTGGCTTTCAACATCACATTGTATAATCAAATATTAGCTGTCTTACTCAGTTGGAAGGTGTTATAATCGACACATTCAAATTTCGTCTTAAAACTATTATTATTCGTACTTAATTTTCTTTATTGTTGGAGTTTATGTTCATTATCCAAAGGATAGAATATTATTTTTGCTATTGTATTCAAACAAGAAAAAGTAAGTTGTGTTCTTAAAAAAAAAATCAAACCAAATGAATATCCAAAAATAGAGGTAACTCAATCAAAATAATTGTGCCAAAAAAGCCTTTATATAAAATACCGTTAAATAAAAAGTGAAACCCTTATTGCAAAAGGAAAAAAATAAAAAAGTAAATGGTGGTTAGCAAATAAGATTCATTTGAAATGTCAATAATAACAACTTGCTAAATTGAAAACCTTTCATTGTGAATCCGTATTTATCGAGACTTAATTGTTGTTGGTAATCTGGGTCACAATCTTTTAAGTAAACAAAAAGTGTAATAAAAGGTTATTAATTAGGAAAAAAACAACGCAGCCATATTAACCTAAAATTACGTGAAACAGATCATGAAATGAAATTACACACGCAACTTGACTTGCATGGGATATCTATAAATACCCCCATGAACTATTTCATGCATATTTAAGATACAGCAAAAAAAACATTTCAAAAAGGAAACATTTCTGAATAAAAATAATAGTGATAATAATGGGCAAGCTCTTATTGGTTATGTTAGTTTGTTTTTCCATGGCTTCCCAAAGCTTGGGAACTCTTGATTATGGCCATGCACTAAACAAGTCCATCTTGTTCTTTGAAGGCCAACGATCCGGAAAACTTCCGGTTAAACAACGTGTTAATTGGCGAGCTGATTCTGCCCTCTCCGACGGTTCACCGGATAACGTAAACCGCATCTCATCAATACGTTGGCATAATTTTATCTCTAATCGAATTTTGCTGTGCTTTTATTGTTAATTTTTTGAATTTTTCCTTTCATTTTCCAGGTAAATTTGATTGGAGGGTACTATGATGCAGGTGACAACGTAAAATTTGTGTGGCCAATGTCATTTACCATAACCTTATTGAGTTGGGCAGCTATTGAATACCAAAAAGAGATTTCCTCTGTTAACCAACTCGGTTATCTCCAGTCTTCTATTAAATGGGGAGCCAATTTTATCATCCGGGCTCATACTTCTCCCACCACACTATATACACAGGTAAAGTCTATTTTTATTGTTCAAAATCAAAAGTAATCATATCTTAACCAGCCGAACCAAGACATTTAGGTATGTTCTGGTTAAAAATGCCAACCGGTCTGAGAAAAATCCATTATTAATATTTCGCATTGTATCAATACTCAATTACACCATCATTATCTCCGGTCTCTTAACCGGAGTTCTTAGATTCGGATAGAAAATATAAGAGTCGTCTTTTAGCCGGAAAGTGTAAAAAAAAAAAATGCAAATTATAAATTAAGAATCCTGGTTAAAAGACTGAGGATAATGATGTTTTTAGTATGATGGCCGTTAAAAAGTATACTCGGTTGAAATTTCAAGTTTATAAAATTTCTTATATATAAAATATATTAATTTTTTAAAAAAAAACTTTCACTATATTTTTTGTGAAAATTAAATTGAATTGTACACCCCTACCCTAAGTGGGATTCGTATGCCAATATCCAAAACTGAATTAATTTCTTAAAACTGTTTTTATAATGGCCATTAAAGGTAGGAGATGGGAACGCAGATCATGCTTGTTGGGAGAGGCCAGAAGATATGGACACACCCAGAACTCTCTACAAAATAACATCCTCTTCCCCCGGTTCTGAAGTCGCCGCTGAAGCCGCAGCCGCTCTTGCCTCCACCTCACTTGTTTTCAAATCCTTCGACTCTAAATATTCATCCCACCTTCTAACCCATGCAAAATCCGTTAGTATACTATGAATTCCAAAATACCTTATGAAGCTACTAAGATTCAATCATGAGGTCCTGTATATGCGCTTAGTTATTTGGTTTAACATAAGCTTTATATATTGTCTGTAGCTATTTGAATTTGCTGATAAGCACAGAGGTTCATATCAAGCATCTTGCCCTTTCTACTGCTCACACTCAGGCTACAAGGTAATTAAACCGAACTAGACCGGTACACATGATTCAAATAAATGGCTCAACCCAATCTTTAAATTAACTATACCGATTACGTACATGTAATATAAATGAATTACTTTTTGTATTGAGATAACAATATACTTTATTTTCAAATTATTTTGTGGTAAAAAGGACGAGTTATTATGGGCTGCGGCTTGGCTATACAAAGCAACAGGAGAGCATAAATACCTAAGCTTTGTCATAAGCAATCAAGGTTGGAGCCAAGCCGTGAATGAATTCAGCTGGGACAATAAATTCGCCGGAGCACAGGCTCTGCTTGCATCAGTTAGTATATATATACTTCTACATATAAATTAAGTTCGTTAAAATTCTATAACAAGAAAAATTAGTTTGAATTTAATTAGTACTTCTCCTTTATTTATTTTCTTTAAGGAGTGCTACAACGGGAAGCATGAATTGGGAAAATTTAAGAAGGATGTTGAGTCATTCGTCTGTGCATTGATGCCAGGAAGTAGCTCTCAACAAATTAAGCCAACTCCTGGTAATTTTCAAAAAAAAAATGTTTGTTTAGTAAAAACCCCCTCAACTATATCTACCTAACCAAAAATTATAAATTTATAATTATGTTTGTCTATACTTTTGGTTATTCAGGTGGTCTTTTGTTTACTAGAAACAGTAGTAACTTACAATATGCAACAGCTGCTACAACAGTTTTGTTCTATTACTCAAAAACTCTAACTAAAGCCCGGGTCGGTTCAATCCAGTGTGGTTCAACCAAGTTCACGGTATCACAAATTCATGATTTCGCCAAATCACAGGTAATAAAATAAGCTACCATACTAGACTAGTTTTGTGCCACATCCCATTTTTTTAACCGGTCGGTTTATTTCCAGGTTGATTACATTCTTGGAAATAATCCAATGAAAATGTCTTACATGGTGGGATTTGGGAACAAGTGCCCAACACAGCCTCATCATAGAAGCTCATCTTTACCGTCAATCAAATCTAAACCGGACAAAATTGACTGCAAGGGAGGATTTTCATACTTCAATTCTAATCAGCCAAACCTGAATGCGCATACCGGCGCAATTGTTGGCGGACCGGACTCATCAGATCACTTCAGCGATAAAAGATCAGATTACGCCCATGCAGAGCCCACAACTTACATCAACGCCGCCTTTATTGGGCCCGTTGCAGCTCTGGTTTGCCGTAATCCTACACAAACTCACTCTTAAATTTTGCTGTGCGGAAACCAAATATTAGCAAATAAGAACATCACAACAAATTTTAATACTTAATCAGGGGATGTATCATTTGCTTCAAAAATATATGGACAAACACATATATCATTGTACATATAGCTTAAATAAAATGAAAACTATATAATTTCAAATAGATATTGGATATTATTTCTTTCTCAATAAAAAATAGTTGCGGGCCAAGATCTTTTATGATGATAACCATTCATGTGAATTAAATGTTCAAGACTAGAGAATTCTAGACATATTGATTAGTTGCTAAAAATTAACGATTATAACATGTCATATATCTTATACTAAAATCAAAGACCTCTATATATACTCGCTTAGACTAATTATGATATCTGACTTTTAAATAAACAAAAGTAAGATTCAGCTATTATTAAAATATTGCATAAAATCATTAAGATCACGCGTCTATTTCAAACAACAGCTGACCATTTATTCGAATATAAATTCGTTGCCAATAATTATTTAGAGAAATAGTTTTCACATTCATTTGGCTCCTTGATGCGGCAGAGTGGGTGAGTTGTACAGTATATTGGTGACTATAATGCATAATAGATCTTTTAGAATGCCTGTCTAGACAGTCCAGAGGACACTTCCATTTGTAGCCTACGTCTAATGTTTAGGCGGACTCTTTTTTAGAACAGTGACAAATGTAGACTTAGTCGTCCTAGAATCATATTTGTAACTGAAATGTATACACGTAAGATCATCATTATTCCCAGTCTTTTAACCGGATTTCTTAGTTTCGGATAAAAAAGTTAAGAACCATCTCTTAAATAAGAGATATAATTAGAGTCGTCTTTTAGCCAAAAAATGTAAAAAAAATATATTAAATCATGAGTTAAGAATCCCGGTTAAAAAATCGGAGATAATGATACCCTAAAAACTTGGATAAAATGGATTTATCTTAGCATTTATATGACGGCAAAAGAAAAACTAATTTTATTAGGTTAAGATTCAAAAGTTAAGCTGGAAACAAGACGAAAACTACGACGCTCTAATCTCCTATAGAGACTAGACATTTATACATTTCTCTCAAAGGCCGCAATGCAACTATAATATAAATTTGACTATATATTCATACACACCTAACATTCTCTAATAATTCCACAAGTACCCATTGAGGAACTCTTGGCTATCCAATAGTTCTTCGAAGTCACCAGTAAAGCTCGGGAAATTTCCTATTCCAGACAACAAATCCGAAGGTAAATTGGTACTCATGCCTTCGATTTCTTTGGTTGCTTGGTAGGGACTTAGTTCTGAAACCCCCATGTCTTGAACAGCAATGGAAGATTCATCAGCGGATGTGATCACGGGGTTACTTGTGGGAGAAGAAACCACTTGTTTTCCAGATTTTTTGGTTATGGACGGTTTGGGTTGGGAAGATTTGGCTCGAGTTGAACCGGCTAGTGAGTTTCTCCGAGTTGGTAGCTCATGATTGTGCTCGTTCGTATACGTTATAGTGAACTTTTCCGGGTTCTGAGGATTTCTTTCGACTTGTTTTCTTGCTAAACACCCCTTTGAGCTACTGCACCTGTAATAACTCCTGAAGAAAGGAAACCAAAGTTGGAGAGATTAAGTAAAACCGGTTATGCTTGGTTATGAGTAAGAGTAAGATCAAACTAAACCGGGATTAGTTAAAGACCTTGGATATGGAGATCCTTTGATGGGTTTCTGCCCATATTTACGCCACGCCCATGCGTCCGACAACAGATTCTCTTTTTTCACTTGCTCAACAACTCTCTTCTGTTGGTTCTTCTTGCTGTCCAATAATAATCATAATATCTATTTATTTTTAAATTTCAACAAGGAGCTTATATTCATTAGACTTTTAAAAAAAAAAAAACAAGTTGGAGATAAAACAATTTTGGTAACTATATACTCCTATAATAATATTTTTAATTGTGATTTTTAATCGTAATTAAGACAACTTAAAACAAGTTTTATTCAATGATAATCTAATAATATTCAAGATATTTTTTATCATTTTAAAGAACCTCAAGAACTTCAATACAACTGACCTCTTCTTCGGTTTGGATTCTGGGATACGGATATGATCAACTCTTGATCCGTTAGACAGAAGACTACCATGTGGTCTTTGTTTCTTATCATCTTGGAAACTTCTTGAATCTTCGGGAACAGAGACAGAGCTCGTGAGGATAGTTTGTGTGGAGAAAGGATAAAAAGGTTTGTAAAGTTCACCAAGTTCATCTAAACCGGTTGTCTCCATCTCCGGTTCGTAGAAACTAGCCGTCTCAAATGGGAGACAAAACCCGCCTGAGCTTTCTCCGGAGCCAGAGTAGCCTCTCACGATTGCTTCTAAGTCTCCTTCGTCCATATAAGCCACCTCACCCATATCTCTCTTTCTCTTTTAGATTTTGTTTCCTCTTTTATCTTTTTTTTTTCTTTGACGAGAAAATGCCTTTTGGGCAACATCGGTTTATATAAAGATGGAAAAAAAAATTGGACTGTTTGTTGTTTAGGGTTTTCTTCCGTTTCCCATCTAAACCCGTTAGTCATTTCAGCTTTTACAATTTATTTGAGTAGACTTTTGAAAAAGTCAATTCGTACCTAAACTTAGATTTTAATTCAATTTTGTTTACTTGTCAAATATCCATCTCCGACAAAATATCTCAAATTATCATTCAAAATACCAAAATTCAGAAAAATCCATATTGGCAATATCAATATGCTTTTTCGAAGCATATACAGTTAGAGAGAATTTAAATATCATTTGCTTTTACTAAAATTAAATATTGAAAGCTGCATTTGTACATGCATGTATGACGTACACAGTACAGTGGCATTTGTATATAATGGTCTTGTTACTAATTTTCAAACTTGTAAATTATGTGTGTGTTTAATGTGGTACATAAGTCTAGCTTACCTTGTGTACACGTAACGAGCAATTGGATAAAAATAAATATATTTATAGAATAGTGCCCGCAAGTATGATCTCTATAGTAAGCGTCCTTTGATAAACTATTCTTTTAGACGTTAAAAGCAATTTGAGAGGGTATTATTACTTTATCTTAAGCCTTGTGGTAATATGTAGTTTGGTCCAAGAACCCCACGCCTCTATATTAGAATAGGGATACCTTTAAGAACAATATCTTCCAACTAAGACTAAAGAAAGATTCTCCAATAATATCTTCTTATTTTGCTTGTTCTATTTTTCTTATAATTATAAATACGAATTCTTATTTGTGTTTATATTTACATGCTTAACTATTACATACACAGAGATATTCAAAATGTTGATCATAAATTAGTTTAAATTTTATAAAGAAAAGACAAATATAATGTTAGGTAGATATAAGCCAGTATGGTATATTCGCAACAGCGATTTGTTAAATTTTAATTAAATCTCATAATTATTACTCACTCGGTTTTATATTATTTGTTGTTCTAGGTTTATACATATATATTAAGAAAACATATGATTTTGTATATTTCCAAAATAAAAACACGATTACCTATACACATAACCATATTTCAACCAATAGAAAAATAAAATGAAGAATTTTATTAATAAATTTTACATTGAAATTCTAAAACGACATTTATTTTGAAACGAAATTTTTTTCCTACAACGATAAGAATATGAAATTGATGGAGTATTAATTAGCTTCTATATATTTTGTATATGAATCCATGATGAATAGCTGGTAGCCTTTCTTTTCTTTAGGGGAGGGAGAATGGAAGTTGGCACGGGTGATTGCAGTCCCATAAAAGGCAATATGCAAAGGCAAAGAACTCAGAGTCAACAAAATAATTAATAAAAAACATATTGAGAAAAAGTATTAAAAAGGAATATTAGTCAGCTTGCTATTGCAACTGGGAAGAAATCTTCATCCCCGATTGCACCAACTTGACGGTCTATTTATCCATTTCGATACAGACGCAATACTAGTGCATCTCCGTTTGCAATATTACTTTTAATCACTTTAGCAGTCTTTTATAGTACTCCCTCCGTTTCGATTTAGTTGTCGTTGTAGAGAAAAATTTTCATTTTAAAATAAGTGTTGTTTTATAGTTTCAGTGTAAAATTTATTAAAAAAAATCTCCGGTTTATTTTTCTATTGGTCGAAATATAGTTAAATGTATAGGTTTATTTTGGAAATATACAAAATTATATGTTTTATTAATATGTGTGAATAAACACAAAACACTAATTAAAATGAAACGAAGGGAGTAATGATTAACATTTTTGTGTCATTTGAAATATTACGAATATATTTCATGTCGTATTTATATCTATCCATGTTTGTGTGACAACCCAAAGTATATATTAGTGCTATGAAATTTAATAATCTTTATACCAACAATATAATGTATAATATTAATGTGATGACATATATTTATTGGTGATAACCAAATATTAAATAAAATATGGTAGATCTTACATCATGATTGCCGATTTTTTAAAATGAATTTAATTTCTACAAGCTAGCTACTTACGAATAACATTCCTGACATCATGGGTATGGTTCCACTTGCACTAGTTTATCTGTATATGCTGTGCGGATACCGTATACGTATATAAACAACTATATGTGTATGTTTCTTAAGCATGGAATCACTATAGATTGACCATTCAGTTTAATCTCTATAATAATTGGTCCTTATTTAAAATGAAACCATATATACACAGACACCAACGATAAAATATGAAAACGAATCCGTGATAGATTTTTGCAATTGTTATCCAATATAATCAAACTAATAAGGTTACCAAAATATTTTTGCCGTCAATTTTACTGAGTTATATTTGAGTTTGACACTACTCTCTCTTTAAGAGAAAGTGGAATCTTGATAGACTGGTTCTTAGATTTGAATACTTACTAAGAAATTAAAATACCAGTTGAATGTTAACAAAAACAACCAACAATAATAAGTATATTTTTAACAAAATAAAAAATTATCTATTTATCAGAAAAAAAAAAATTTCTTAAAAGCAACGACGGATGTTTTTAGAGTTATTGAGCTCTATATACATATGAAGAGTGGTAATGAACACTCATCAGTATATAATGAATCTCCTATTAAATTTTAGGCTCCAACACAAACTATTGAAATTCAAAATTTCTACACTACTAGTCACCGTGTTATGACATTGCCATCTTTATATATGAATTATGATCTGTATAAACATCCCAGAAGTGTATTATGTATTATCCTGTAAAATCGATCCGCAGTGTTTTGTACCATATGAAAATCGACCAAAAATAGATCCACCAAAAATAGATCCACCAAATATCAATCACTTAATCGTAAATGTATTTTTGGTTAACTTAATCGATATAATTTTGGTATTATAATATAACATCAATCAACTTCACTCCGTACAATTAAACAAAAACAAGTTAGTACCGTACAAAGGAATGCTATGTCGACTCGTACGTCTCAATGCACGAAATCATTCTTTATTAATAACGTGGTGATAAGATGACATTGTCACTACTGTTTTTTTATTAATCTTCTCCTTGTCACACTTTTGTTTGGGTCGACTAGATTATTTATCATTGCTTGAATGATTATTACTAAAGCCAATAAAACTATTATTATCCTTCTGTTAAATTACTTTGAATTTGATGTGATATATCTCTCATATACGCGTTTTCGTGTCATTACTGAACTAATCAATTATATATTTGTAATCCAAGTTATTATTAGTCTTTGCAAATGTTTTCAAATTGTAATCCAAAATTATTGAGAACGAGAGAAAAATAATCGATTGATAGACGTTTTTAAGAAAAGTGCTAAGGCTTAAATCTATCTTAGTACGAGGGAGAGGAAATTGTGGTCAGGACATCATTATCTCCGGTCTTTTAATGGCTAAGAGACAATTTTTATATCTTTTATTTAATAGATGGTTTTTAGTTTTTTTTTAGTTTTAACTAAGAAATCGGGGATAATGATGGTCTTCTTACAAGCTATTAGTTTTGATTTAATTGTTGGTTATTCTGCATAGTTTTTTTTCATAGATCAGGAAGTTTAACTACCATGGAAATGTTCATGCAGATTTTTCTAAGGTAAGGCTAGGCCTGGGCGTTCGGGTACCCGTTGGCGTTCGGGTCGGGTTTTTTGGATTTCGGTTCTTTTTTATAACACCTCTTAGGTCCCATTCTAGTAAATTTGCAAATACGGGTCGGGTTCGGATATAACACATCGGGTTCGGGTCGATTTTGTATCACATCCTAGAACCCATAAAGTAACCATATATCATTCGGATTCGGGTGATATCGGTTCGGTTCGGATATACCCGAAATAAAATCTAAAATTTAAAAGCAAAACATAAGAAATATATACTTATTTATATATAATTAAGTATTTAAGGTATTTATTTTAATTTTAGATACTTATTGTTAGATAACATATCAAAATAAATATGAAATTAAATATTTGAAGTATATATTTATGTTTCATATAATTATATTGTACAATAGTTTGGACATTCGGATCGGTTTCTTCGGATATTTTTTCGGATTTTTCGGTTTTTCAGTTTTTTCGGGTTACCCGTTCGGGTTTGGTTAATAACACTTCGGATTCGGATTTTTTTTATACCACCTTAGAAGATCCATTCGGGTATTTTTTATATGTTGGACCGGGTACGGATCGGGTTTTTCGGTTCGGGTTCGGTTCGGATTTCGGGTTACGGATTTTATGCCCAGGCCTAGGTAAGGCTATGAGTTTTCTTATCTCTAAAACGTTAATGTTTTAATTTGAATGCTCTTTTGTCAAAAAAGAAAAAGAAAACTACCAAATAAATGAAATCGGATCAACTGGTCTATAAACCAAATAAAATCAAACCAATCTGAGAATTAGACATGGTAAACTAAACCGGATTATTTCCCGGTCTTGTTTATTTATTTCTTATTGTGTTTGTTCCTCAACATCCTTCAGCTTCCTTAAACCCTAAACAAAACCTCTTCGAGCTATGGAGAGGCCTTTGAAGCACGCAGGGCATCAAGACAGAGCAGATGAAAACATACATCACCTTCAAAGATGACGTTCCTGACATCTCTCAACAGCTTATGGACCGTTACGCAAAGTCATCCGCCATTCTAACCTCATAGTATCATTCTCCATCTCCTCCGGCTTTCTTCACAGATACTGTATCTTCTTTGGATTCACTGACGGCGGATCTTATGGCGGTTTCTGCTCTGCTTATATTCCTGTCCAATCTATAGTCGTCCCTTTGGTTCCTCTTGGAGAATTTTCAGCTTACTATGGCTCTCGTGAGGATGTGTTAACACCAGTTGATGAAGAAGGAGACAAACTAGGGGTTGCGAGCTTGAGGGCTGGTGTGAAGTGTTAAGGGAGGGACCTTGCTCGTTGGCTTCTGCAACTTGGATGGATGATTCATGATCTTGAATCTATTTAAGTAGGCTTTGCTTCACTTCTCAAGTTCTTCATTGATAAATGTCAAAAGGTACCACGTTTATGAATTCATTTAGTACATTTCATGATAAATTAGTGGACTTGCTGGTGTAGAAACTATGCTTGCGTCGCAAGAAATATCGCAATGTGGTGACCATCAATCTTTGTTTTGTGTACTTTAAGGTTTAAGGTTCCTGTTATAGTGGAAACAAGTACATTTCACAGTCCTCAGACACAGAGATCAGTGCAGACTATAAGGTTTAAAAGTTTTCCTGTTATTCTCTGCATTTCAAAATTACACCACCCTGATGAAAAAGTCATCATCTATGAACAATGATGAACTTTGTCCCAAATTGATTAACATGGTAAGTGCATGAAGAGGCAAAGAGCTCCTCCATATTACAACTAAATCTCCTATCACTTATAACAGGTTATATTTCTGGAGCAGCACCTCACATAAGGAGTGGAACAGTGCCTGCATTATCTGTCTTGATATCCAAATCCATTGAGATTTATAAAACTAAAGTATACCTTATTCCTTTTTTAATCATATCTCAAAACGTTGTTGCTCAAGTATGTACTCATTGCTTTTCTCTTTGACTTTCTAATGCGTTTTTTTGTGTATCTCCAGGCTGTTTTGGGGTTTGTGAAAGTGTTAGTCTGGACATCCCAAGCCCAGGACTTGCAGAATCTATTGCAGAGCCTCTTATATGAAATTCTCTCTGTACATTTTCTTGAAGATTATGGTTGCATCAATTTGGAGAAGGCAGAGACGAGACCAGTGATCAACAGACTACATCCATCGACCATAGAATAAGATCTTTAGAACAAGAACACCCATCCAATCAAATCACTGTTTGCTCACTGTAATGCATAAATGATCATTTGATTCTTTTTTGACAGGCCAAGGATTAAGGAAAAAGAAATCACAGAGAAGCTTCATCAGAAACAACAGCCAAACATGATGGTAGCAAAGAACACATCAAATTCAAACGACAAGAGAGCATATACATCATCAACACACACCTGCTTCAGACAGAAATGTAAGCAAAACAGGACCAAAGCTCCCTGGTAACAAAACCTTCCGGAAACAAAGGGAAGCTACTGGAAACAATCACAAGTCAAGAAAAGACAGAATAACAGATTCAGGAAAAAGCACCATGAATCTAACCTCAGTCAACAGACTTTTGGAGTTTTCATACACCAGAAACTAAACATATGGTGTGTATGCATAAGAATTATTGATTATGCACATCAAGTTTTCGGCATTATTATACTAAAAACAGAATAAAAAGGTCACATTGCAGGAGCTTGATCAAGCACCGAAACAATCTCTAGTCTGCTTCTCACCAATCTATGAAACACTACCCTCACTTGTCTCTGCAAACCCTCCAACCCCACTTCCATTCCCCGGCAAATCTCATCCATCTCCTCCACCTTCTCCGCAACTTCCTCCTCTTCCTCCGCCGGAAACCTAAACCTCTCCGTGAATTCAAACAAAGACAACCCAACCCTCTCCATCCTCTGCATCTCCTCCATCAACCCACCACCAAAACGCTTCTCCTTCCCTTTCATCTCTTCACCAACCCTCTCCTGAATGTTCAATGCGGCGCTAGCCCAGCTCTGATGTTTAGGAAGCTGCAAAGGTGCCACAAGAACGTTGCTTGTCTGGCAAGGAACCGCAGTTACTAGCACCCACATCACAAGAACCATAACACTGCTCATTATGTAAACCGGCATCGCCGGTCCAGATGCTTCTGCTCCACGTGGCGGCACCAGATTAGCCGCCATGGCTTGAATCTGCTTCGTCGCAGACCAGTTCTTGCTGACGTGTCCAGATGATCCACTAACGATACTGCGCTGTCCAAACGACCACGCCCGTGACGTTGTCCTTCGGTTATAACTGCCACCACTTTCAATGTTTAACCCAGCGAGGAGGCTTGTTAACGCGCGCTTAGCTCTACGAACGCTACCGTCACATAACGGCCGTTTCTTAAGCGCCGTGACGGCTATCTCCGCTAGACGTCGGCTCTGAGTAACGGAATCAATGCCGTTAACGACGGCGTTACAGATATCAAGCGATTTTAAACTCCGATCAAGCGTTTCTTGCAGACCCTTCTCTAAAGACGGAGACTTTGAGATCTGAACCGTTGAAAGGACCCCTTTGAACTCTGTTTCACAGGACATGAAAACATCGAGGAGATTCTTCAGCCAAGGGATTGAGAGAATGGGAACAGACGGCCGAGACGCGGCGGCGGAGGAGGAGTAAGGAAGCGGTGATGGAGAGAGTAACTCCGAGAGGCAATCGGATACGTGTTTCTGGAAATACTCGAGCTCCTCGAGCTGTTGCTCGTGAGTGACGTCCATGGAGACGATCTGGTTGCGGCGGATGCTGATTCGGCGAAGGAAGGAGGAGCCTTGAAGTTCCGTTGACGGCGCCATTAGTGTAGAGTGTGATGGAATCGAAGATAAAGTGAGTTTCTTTTTTTTGGTTCCGGGGATAAAGGAGAGAACTTTGTAAAGGGTTTTGGGAGTTTAGGGGGAAGAAGGAAGTGAAATGGTGGGAGACATGTCTTGTCCGAGAGACTTGTTAAATGTTAAGTAGACTTTTCTTTTTTAATTTCTCGTTCTGGGACTCGCGAGTGAAGAATATTCGTCTTTGGTGGCATTTCCATCCTTAGTTTTTTAAAAGGTATCATCAAAATATATTGAACAAATAATAAGAATATTATAAAAATTATAAATAAAACAAGTGATAATAAAATAATATTTTTAATTTAAAATAGTTATATATTAGTATGTTATTTGTTAATAACTTTTGAAAACTTCAAAGAATATTCTTATTAACAAAAATTTACGTCCATATTTTCGTAGATTGAAAAAGATAAATGATTAATTCAAAATCGTTTATTTTTATCACATAATTAGACTTGTTTTTTTCTTTCAGGAAAAAAATCTTTTCGTTTTCTTTTGTATCATTGGTTAGACCTGAGATGTCACATTTGGTTTAATTGTATGATCTTTTCTACTTTTATAAATATATCTTCCTCCGTGATTATTTCAAGAGAAATTCTCTTAGATAGCCTCTTTTAGTTTGTTTGTCACAAAAATAGATTTTAAAGAAGAAAATGACCAAAATGTTTTTTTTGAAGCTAAAAAATGCATTTATATGCATTTATACCCCTAGGGTTAACTAATTTGGACTTTAGGGTTTAGAGTTAAGGGGTGGGTTTAGGGTTAGGGTTTCAAATGTCAAAAAAAAAAAATCGAAAAATCAAAATTTCAAACAAAAAAAAAATCTATTTTGGTCATTTTATTTTTTGAGAGCTATTTTTGTGACAAAAACTTAAAAAATGCTATTTAAGAGAATTGCCCTTATTTCAAATGGTAATGAAACCAGAAAGAAGAGATGTTGATGCATACCAAATCTCTTCAAATTCATACTACTTTTATTACACAGTTTGCCTGCTATTTTAATTTTAGTTTTAAATTTCAATTTTGTTTAAATCTCTTCAAAAATTCAACACAAATGATATCGTTATAGTAGTATTTTTGTTGCTAAATTCAGTGTTTTACGGACAGGTATGCTAGTATAGAATGTTAGGATGTAGCCATCACATTATATATTCATAGACTATATACTATTAATTTAGTTATTCAAATTATTTTGATGTATTTATCTGTTGACAAAAAAGTTTCAGTATTCATGAGCGCCTAAAATATTTTAATCAGAGACCTTGTAATTTGCAATAATTTTAAAAGTCATTTACTTTTTTTTTTTTTGTAACTTAAAAGTCATTTACTTTGGTCGGTGAAACTAACCGAGTGACCGTTAATGACGGTTGGAAAAGAACAATAACCAATTAATTTTTTTTTGCATCACTTTTCCCCCTGGAATTACCGCTTATATAGAGCAATTCACGTAGCGGTATAAAGTGATCATTAGATTTAAACTTTCCACAAATAACGCGTACAGTCCCAATCAACATCATATCTTCATTTCTAAATACATGAATAGAGAACGAAATTGCATAATTCACAAACCAATAAAATCGTATGATTGTCACAAAAGCATTTTAACAATCAAAGCGACAGATAAGCTTCATTCTAGTTATTGTTAGTTTGTTTGGTAGTCACATGGCAACCACGAAAATGAATTAAAACGCGTTCGAGATAACCAGAAAAAAGAAAAATATTAAACGCGTTCTTTTAGAATTTAAAGAGGAATTTAATGGATAAAAGGAAAACAGCAGAACTAATAAAAAAAATTTAATTATATTAATAACACTGTTATCCGGTTCAGATGTAGTCAAAGACAAATGCACCGAACTCACACGGAGATTGAAAAGGGTTTAGTGTGCTGTGTGCAACTGTATTTGGCTGCATGTGTTTTTTACAATGTTATGAGTTATGCGCAATGGGCTCTTGGGCTTTGGATAATATCTGCTGTTACAATCCAAAATCAAAGGATAATATAGGCCTCAAATGTTTATCCAGCTAACTTATTCAAAATCTAATTAAGCAACGATTAGATTTGATGATGACTTGAGATAAGTTTGGTTTGGGAGATGTTTTCATTTTCGATAAGTTAGCTGGATAAACATTTTAAATGATGGGCCGGGCTAAATCGTGATAAGACCTTGACTCCATAAGCTACTTGGAGTCACGGTGGTGTTTGGACGAGCTCGCTGAGATCAGGAATTGCTTGTTGAGGAAGCAACTTGATTTCGTGATACCAATCTTCTATAAGGTCAAGACTTCCCACGTTGAGAAACAGACCGGAGATTTTGGCAAACCGTTCCCAAGTTTGCAGAAGAAACATCCACACCCACATCTCAGGGTCTTGAGATGGAAGAAAGCTTTGAAATTTGTGGCTAAATCAATTGGATTGTCTTATAGAGAAAATAGGTATTGACTAGAAGTTACAATCACTCATGATTTTAAAGGGTATCTATCTTTTCCTTAAACTTTATGTTTTGCAGTTCTATTCCGGAGTTGGACTTCATCAATAATAATAATACTCCACAAATATATAAGGTTTGTTCTACGTTCTGACATGTATTCTAAAAATAGGTTATAAGCAAAGAAAAAATATTTTTTTTTAGAAAATCAGTTTAGAAGGCGTTTAAGCCTCTCCTATTGAGTGAGTACATGTTCAGGATGCCATATTGAGTGAGTTTGTCTATTTAGAAATATTTTTTAAGTTGGTTTTAACTGACTTTTTGTTTGGTTTAGTTTTGATTATTAAATATTATCTAGGTTCACAGTAACTCAATGTATTATTTTGGTTATAACCATTAAAATAACAATTTAGATTATATCTTTTCATTGGTTTGCTCAGGTTGCACAAGATCGGTTTTAATTTGATTTTGGTTCTTGCTTGTTCAATGTATTGTGATTTCAGATGGACTCCAATACCAAGAATATGCATCAAGATTTCATCAATTTTTCTGGGCAAAGACGAGCGTTATAAATTGGTGCCTTATCTTAAACATCATTTAAGATATAGCAAAATTAACTGAAAATACATTTGTATTTCAGTCGTTTGTTCAAAAAGAACTAGCGTATTAGCATGTTTGAGCTGAAACAATTTAATGATGGATGAAATAAAGACAGAACACGAAGAAAAATCACATCTGAAAAGTGTTGATTACATGGTAAAAACAAAAACAAAATAAAAGAGTTGCACATAAACTATAGAAAATAAAACATTTGAAAAGTACTAATTGCTAATAAAAGAATCTGGTTATTTGGTTGACTTTTTACATTAATCATTCTCAAACTTAAAAGCAGTATCAGTAACAAGGCACATAGATCCAAGTTGGTGGATGAGATGGGGAAAAGCAAGAACAGGCCTCAAGTGTTCATCAACTTCAGAGGCAAAGACGAGCGGCAGAAACTGTTGCCACATCTCAAACATCATTTGAAAGGTAGCAATGTGAATGTGTTCACGGACGACGATGCTGTTGGAGAACCGTTGGTGAATCTCTTTAAACATATCAGAAGGTCAAGGATCGTGATCGTCATCTTCTCCATTAACTATTTGGAGTCAGAGTGGTGTTTAGACGAGCTGGTTGAGATCATGAAATGTTTAGAGACTGAGAAGCTTGACTTTGCCATACCAATCTTCTATAAGGTTAAGACTTCTCACGTCAAGAAACAAAGTGGAGAGTTCGGCAAAAGGTTTGTAGATTTGCAGAAGAAACATCGCAATTCCAGGGTCAATACATGGAAGAAAGCTTTGAGATTCGTAGCTACGTATATTGGACTAACTTATCAGAAAGGAAGGTGAGATTTTAATTTATTTTTGTTAATTGAAGGTGTAATTTTGATTTAGAACATAATCAAAAGATTATATTTTCTATATTGATTTAAAAGGTTTTTATTTTCTTAAAAAAACTTGTATTTTCTTGCAGTTCAATTTCAGAGTTGGATTTCATCAAGATGATCGTGGAAAGGGTTGATTTAACTTTGACTAAAATTGCTTCAAAGGACAATAATAATAAGACAGAGATCTATATGGTGTTTATCTTTGTTCAGAATTCTTAGATACATTTACATTAAATAGTTTTTTTTTTTCCTTTTTCTAGAATTAAAGCCATTTGTGGCTGAATCTTTACAGGGAGAATCCTCAAATTTGACTGATGTCCATCACTTAAACAAGATGCTCCACTCGTTAACGACATTGGAAACTGGGAATCTGGACAGATCTTATCTTCAAGGCTTCATGTTTGGCTCTGCCTGGAAAGATGTTATAAACTCGTTGACGCAGAGTAGCAACAACAGTTTCAGGACTTCTCAACCTGCAAACCCTCTTCAGTTTAGGGGCTACAATTGGGTCTCTATCTCTCTTTTTGTCTCTGTGTCTATTGAGTTTGTTTTATTTCCAGCAAAAAATTCTCACTTATTGATATGTATGTTTATGGGTATGACTTCACAGGGTGTTGATCCTTTGGTCGAAGCACCAACATGCTACAGGCTCTTGGAGCCTAAGGTGCCTCAAGATTATACACAAAGCATAACATATCACAACAATATAAATCAAAATCACTCTTTGTTTTGTAAGTTCACATCTTTGACATATATCTTGATATATCTTCTGACTAGTGACTTAACGACTTCAAATTTTTAACTCCACAGATGAAACAGGTTTAGACGAATACCCTACCGTACCTCATCAACCATACGAGGACTATTTTTTACCTTCATATTGTGAGGATGCCGAGTCAGAAGACAAAGCGAGTTCTAATATTATTTCATCGGATTTTAAACAATGCCCTACCGTAGATCCAACAAGCATGCACGATGATATAGTTTCTACATCTCATGCTCCAGAGCCAGAAGACATAACGAGGTTTATATCATCGGACTTAAACCAATACCCTACCATCGATCCAACAAGCATGAACGATGATATAGTTTCGGCATCTCATGATGCTGAGCGACAAGACAAGACGAGCTGTATCTCATTCTTGTCTAGCTGTTTCCAAATGTTGTTTCTCTCTTACGTGGGGGAGCAAAAGCAGATGACGAGGACTAGTAAACGTGAACCTCCCGTTGCAACTTGTAAGAAACTTTTGTCCTAAGCAAAAGCCTATGTTTTCTATAAATTTTCTAAGAAAAGATTATGATTACTGATCAGCCTCTGCCAGTGACTGTTCGCTGCAATTGTTATATATAGTTTTACTCTTACCATGCGTTTTGAAAGTTAAAAACACCAACATCATTAGATCCATGATTTCGATATTTGGAACGCGTTGGTGTCATATTACATGAAACATATCATTTAACCAAAATGAATAAGACAAAGGAAGATTGGTTGACAAAAATATATAGGAAAAAGTCAGACTCATTGGGTGCAATTCTATTTGTTTAAGACCAGAAGACCAAAGACTCCATAATAAACAGCTATTTAGACAACTTTCTGTATAACGACAGGTTTCTCTTTGTCACTACATAAAAGTTGTACATCAAAAGGTATAAAACGTTATTTGTTTAATGTAGCAGTTTAAGATGCAAGTTGGAGGGGGATCAATGCAAAAAGAGACTGAGACTCTTCAAAACAGTAATATATTCTTACAAGCTCTAAACCTTGAAAACTTCAAAGAGATGCCTAATGGTCCTGAATCTATAGCCTTAAAGGACACATTAATCTAGTGTTCCTCAACTTAAGTTATCTAGAAAATCTGGTTCGGTTTCAGCCTTCTGACACATTCGAATTCCTTCAAAACGTCCTTTCCTTAACATGAAATTGGTTATCTTTTTCTCAAGCAACTTTTGTAGCTTCTCATGACGTTCGTTAGGTATTGTTACTGTGCAGATTTTTTCTTTGCGTCCTTCGGGTGTGAGCAGATTTGAAGAGACTTTTTTGGTCTTGGCATTAGAATCCAATCAATCTCCACAATTATCTGACTATAGTCGTATTGTCTCATCTCAGGATCACCACACATTCCTACTGAGTTCAATATGCCTAACACATTAAAAAAATCACTGTTTACTTTCTTTCTTGGATATTATATATGAGGATACTTGGGTCTCACGTTAACACTCTGTTTTATTTTTTCTTCTAATGATCAAGAAAATGGACGAATATCTAAGAAACGTTTGGATACTATTTTGGCATTTCCCTTGAAGTTCCATCTGTTATTAAATCAAGTCCATCCCATTTCGATAACACGTTTACTTATAACCAAGAAATGTATTTGTATAATGAAGCAAAAGTTTTCATCTTCACATGTGCCTTCTTCTGGTGTAACAACGTTGGAGCTTCACTTCTTCAATAGGAATCGGACTCTCCGGGAAGTTACACGGCACAACCGTCCCCGGCTGCTTCTCCGGCAAAAGCTGACACGGCTCCGGAGTCACACCACTTGTATAACCGGAAACGTCCGTACAATTCCAAAGCACTTTCTTAGGTTTCTTAGAAAGCGTGATGGTCACGTTAGAGATACATATCCCAGTAAACTGATCTCCCGTTATACCAGCCAACTGAGCTGGCATGGTCACGTTCTCCGCGACCATGTCTTGGTAGTTAATGTTCTGAATAACCGGTAACGCTTTCGGATCATAATGCTCGTCTGGATGCGAACCGTAACTTCCGGTCATCCAAAACACATACTTCATTGTCTTCATCGTCATGCCTCTTACATACACATCCTTCACGTACCCTCCACGTCCAACAGCTGTTTTAATCCTGCATAATGTGATTCCGCTTTAATCAAACCGAACCAAACTAAACCGGTTGGCTTTGATTACGTACCTGATTCCAGACTCAGAGTTAATGGCGACGATGTCTTCAGCTCGAACATCTTCAATACCACCGGACATCTCGCTACCTAGAGCGATCACAGCACTATCAGGTGAAATGCATGTGAGCCGTCGGATCAAGAGCTGTTTCGTGGGCATGCCGTAGTTGATTCCGTACTGATCCCATCCACTTTTAACGGCGATACAATCGTCGCCGGAGACAATGTAGCAATCTTCTATCCTCGTGTTCGTGCAAGAATCTAAAAATAAACCGGAATGAGTTTCAGCTAGATGTTACTAAACCGGTTTTTGGTATGGTTTTGTACCTGGATTGATGCCGTCGGTGTTTGGTACGGTGACCGGTGCTAATATGGTCAAACTTTGGATAACAATGTTGCTGCACATGTCGAAATAAGATAAACAAAACCGGTTTATAATTTGGTAACAGAGTTGCTTAACCGGGTGAGTTTTTTTACCTGCTGTAAACCGGGTGGATGTGCCAAGAAGGAGAATTCAAGAAAGTGAGATTGGAGATTTGGATACCATTGGAATGCATAATCTCAATTAAATAAGGTCTTGTGTATTTTAATTCTCCTCTCTTGAACTTTCCCCACCATGGCTCTCCTTGTCCATCAATAGTTCCATTCTCACCTTTCAAGAAAAAAAAAGAACAATTAGAATTAGGAAATCTTTGGATATTTCAGTTATTTTGGTACAAATTGAACTACTAACCGGTGATAACCACGTCGGTTAAGTTAGAACCAAAAAGCAGACTGATGAATCTTCCACCATCTGTGTCTCTCCCACGTCCGTACGAGGGCAATGGCTCTATCACTTCATAGTCACTTTCTTCCTATAACGTTAGGAGAAACAAGTTTCATAATTAGCTTAGAAACTAGTGAAACTTTGTTATAGACAATAGCAGGAACTATTAACTACTCCCTGTTTCACAAAGAGTGTCATTTTACCATTTTTTTCTTGTTACACAAAGAATGTTATTTTAGAATTTCAATGTAACTTATAGCTTAATATTAATTGCAAAATGCATTGGTTTTATAAATAAATCTATTTATCTCAAATACTATTGGTCAAATATGTGTAATTAATACAATCATAAATGCATTTCAATCATTTTCTTAATATGTGTGAAATGTGTTTAAGTGACACTCTTTGTGAAACGGAGGGAGTATTCTTCTTCCTTTATTTCTTAGTTTTTGTGTATTCTTAAATTCATTTTCAAAACTAAGACCATAAATTAAGAAAACTGATACTTCCTCCGTTTCATATTACTTGTCGTTCTAGGTTTATTCACACATATTAAGAAAACATATGATTTTGTATATTTCTAAAATAAAAACACAATTACCTATACATCTAACCATATTTCAACCAATAGAAAAATAAAAACACAATTACCTATGAATCTTATTAATGAATTTTGCATTGAAACTCTAAAACGACACTTATTTTGAAACGAAAATTTTTCCCTACAACGACAAATAATATGAAACGGAGGGAGTATATAGTAGCATATCTAAGATCTTAATATTACATTTATGGATCTATAATCTACCACTAGCTTCAGAATGTTAGACTAAGGCCCAAAAGTAATTTGTGGCTAATATTTGGAATAGAAATGGACGGGTGAGATCTTCCTAACAGAAATGGGTAGCATACTCTTAAAACGATCCCCACTAACTTTACGTTTTTGCCTATTTTGTTTGTCTTTGCGTTAGATCATCTCCTTCAGAGGTTCTTAGGGAGGAGTTCTTAAATCCCGCTAAGAACCCCTCCCTAAGAACCCCTCAATGGACATGCTCTAACTCTCTCATTACTCCACCCTCTACTTTTAGAGTAAACGCATTTTAAACCTAGTCAATAGGCTGCTTTTAGTGGAAAGTTAGAAAAACAAAAAATAATGAATATAGGTCAACTAAAGAACCAGAGTAATTGTTGTTAATTACAATATCAATTTGTGTTACTTGTAATATATTCACCCAAGAAGACAAAAACATAAACTGAATGGCCCAACCATATATCATCAGAAGCTGGCCAACAATCTCACGTGTATGTATGAATGCAACAACACCAAAATTTACAACAAGAAAAAAAAAATTCATCAAAGATTTCATGGAGTTTTGTGTCACGGGGAATATTCCTAATTAATTATTTAATTCTTATAAAATGAGGAAAATAAATTAAATAGTTAATATAATGGAGAAAAAAACAAGAAAAGAAAAAGGGCAATTCTCTTAAATAGCCCTTTTTAAGTTTTTGTCACAAAAATAGCCCTAAAAAAATAAAATGACCAAAATAGACTTTTTTTTTTTTGAAATTTTGATTTTTTTTAATTTTTTTTTTGAAATTTGAAACCCTAACCCCAAACCCACCCCTTAACTCTAAACCCTAAAGTGCAAATTAGTTAACCCTAAAGGTATAAATGCATATAAATGATTTTTTTAGCTTCTAAAAAAAACATTTTAGTCATTTTCTTCCTTAAAAACTATTTTTGTGACAAACAAGCTAAAAGGGGCTATCCAAGGGAATTTCTCAAAGAAAAAACGGTTACTTGGGAGGCGAGGATAACAGCATCACGGTGGAGGAAAAGCGTGAAATGGCTGGTGAGGTTGAAACTTCCGGTAAGCCACCGTCCGGCGGGAACAAATAACAATGAGCCACCGTGGTCTGCGAAACGGCTAAGCTGCGACACTGCGTCGCGAAACGCAGCCGTGTTTGAGGTCACGCCGTCTCCTACGGCGCCAAACTCGTCAAGAGAGGCTGAGTAAGCTCTACATGATAAGGCTGAGTACTCAAACTGTTCTCCGCGACGGTGACCGTGGTGGCGACGGTGGCGATGAGTATGAGAATCGGTGGCTATGAGGTTATGTTCGGCATCGGCGGCTCCGGTTAAGCCACCGTCGTGGCTGAGAAGGAGGAGGAGAAGGAAACCGACGGTGGAGAGAAGGGTTCGCATGGCAGTTTTATTATGATAGGAAAGATGAAATTGGATTATTTTGTTGCTTTTGTATGAATGGAGGAGTTATATTTATAAGAGACCGGACCCCAACATAAATAATTAGAGTTTCTTATAGCATTAAACTTTTCAAAAAAATATTACGTTACATATGTTTTAGAGAAAGTTACTGAATATCATATATAAATATATACAGTAGAATAATATTAATTTAAGTAGTATAGTTTTCTCTTTTTATCAAAATAACTTAAATACAATATGCCATACAAGAAGTCGTTGTCGTCTTTCGAACAGAACCGAACCACTATTAGACCAATTCTTATGGGTAAAGTTTCAACTGAATGAGCAATACATACAGTATTTGGAAAATGCAACAACTAATAACTTCCCTTAACTTTGAAACAAGCATTGTAGGTAGGGATGAGACTTCAACAATTTGAGCAATTGTGTTGAAGATTTTGTGACTGGTTGGACCTTAAACTTTTTTAAGGTTTTGGTATTATTTCCCATCTATATTTTTTACCATATCTTCAATAGAAATGTGTTTCGTACATTTTTTTAAAAATGTGTTTAATACATATTTGATTTTAAAAATAAATCATTTTTGACCTACATGATCTAGAAATATAATTCACTTAAAGCTGCTATTTCATGGTAACTTAAATATGTTATATCCGGAAAATGGCATTTTGAAAAACTATTCATTTCTAACTGAGGAGTTTCTTTTACAATGATATTGTTAACGGTTATAAGTTAATACCCCTGATGTTAGATATGCTAGATTCATGATAATAACAATTTTAATATTTCTGTCTATAGGATTGTGTTATGTGTTCATCCTTTTATTATGTGTTGTTAGGTTAATGGTCAACATCACTTTTCTAGAAGTATACTTAGGAAAATTTAATCTAAAGATACTGGATAAAGATGTGTGAGATGATCTATTGACTAAATAAACTACACAACTACAACGTTTGGCATGAATAGTATAAAAGTAATTAGAGTTAAGATGTATCCGGAAATAACAATAAGTCAATAATTAATCTTTCATATTCCTAATTTCTAAAATGGGGTGAATGGAGTAGTGGAATGCTAAGTTGATCTAGTTTTTTTTTTTTTGAACAACAGTTGATCTAGGTGTTTATCATCAAAGAATGATGGTACAATATTTAACAATCAATCAATTATTAATTTCAAGAATATGGGTGTTTGGCACCAAAGTTTAAGCAAAAAAAGAAGAAGAAAAGAATATAGGTGGCTGCCAATATCGATGCAAAAATAAAAGTACATATATAGTATACAATATGTGTGTCAGTGTGTGTATATTGGACTAGCAACTATAGACATCGCTTATGTGCACTTGCTACGCCACTTCGATTATTTCCTTACTTAATTACGACGCCTGCATTAGGTTATCTCCTTACTTTTCTGAAAATAATTGACCTACGTTTTAGTTTAATGACAACTGTGTGTGTTTCATATATTATAGGAGTATTAGTAATGTAGAAAATAATATCTTATTATATTGTAAACTTTTTGATAATATATCAAATAAAAAGAATACTTAAATAATTCCTGAATTTTTTTTTTTTAAAAAAATTCCTGAAAATTAACCCAAATGAAATGGTTTGAAGTTTGAACTAACTCATCTGCAGGTCTATGATGTTATTTTTACTGTGAACGTCAATAAACTATATCTGACCTCACCCGCCGGCATGAAAAGAAAATGTGTATAAGCTACAAAAAATTCATGTGCACAACCTTCCACAAATATTTAACAAAACAAAATTTCGACATTCTACTACTAGGATTTCTTTTTCCGGTTTGTAACAAATCGGTTTAGGATTTGATGATTTTTCTGTCCAAATCCATAAATTATATTTAACATTGACTGTTCACGAAAGACATACCCCCCTTACAACTCAAAACTGTGGCATGCCATTTGCCTATATGTGAACTAAGATTCTCACTGCACATGCAAAACACACCAAAATAGAGCCAACTACTTTATCTCTTTGAATTATAGCTTATAATCGTTTTAGTTTACCTAATCGTCCAAAATGTCCAATATTGTTTGTTTGCCAAAGTCTCTAACGGTTTGAAATATCTTATTAAGTACATGCACATGGGTCTATGTGAATATTTGTATGTGTTCACTATAAAATAAAAATTAAAGGTGATGATAAGTATGTTATTGGTCGTTGAGACTTTTCTAGTTACGCCTTTGTGGTCAAAATCTCTAACAAACCGGTATCCCTCCAAGCTCCAATCTACATATAAAAAAAAAAACTGTCAAAACTTCAAAGTCAAAAACAACACCAAACTAAACCTACCAGTAGACTTAATCTAACCTAATTAATCTAAATGTCTCTAGCAGGGAACACTTAACGGATAATAAAAAGATATACTGCAAAGCAAAATAACAGAAAACAATATATTGTCTAATAAAACCTGTAACATTACCAACTCTAATTAGTGTATCATTGGTTCTACTAATCCGTGTTCATATACACTTTCTGCCTGGAAAAAATGATTATATGTTAGGTTGTGCCGTTGTCGAAGTCTCTCATATGTCATCTAACATCTAATCATCTTATATACCTAAACACCCAACATGTTTTAACACGTGGAGATTTTTAATTTTTGTGTTTACAGGAAAGAAAAGAACTTCAATCAAATTGAGAGGGATGAATCTGATATATGAGAAACTTCAATTTTAGAAGTGGGACGAAGTATGTCTGAAAAGGGACCTCTTTAAGTGACTCTGATTAATGATGTGAGCTCTTATGTCCGCTTGCACGCCACGAATACTCTGCCCATTATCCGTGAGATAGCCTCAGGCACTCAAGCAATAGCATAAACCCATGAAGTATCTTTTTATCTTCTCCACACTTCTTATAATTTATTTTTCTTATCTATCTTGTTTTTAGTTATTCTATCTTTTTTCTTATCTATCTTGTTTTTAGTTATTTATCGTCCGTCATATGCAAAAACTTAAACCTATTTTTACTATTTTTTTTATAAAAGTATATCCAAAGGAAATATCATCTTTACTTTTTCCATAATGTATAATGCACGGCTACGCAATTTGATTGACATTTTCAACACTTTGAAGAGAATTTACGTTTAGTTTTTGTAGGTTTGATTATTTGTTTTTTTTTTCCTTCTTATATGAGCTATATGTGCATATAAATTATATAAATACATATGGGAACATATTATACCACTATAACGGAATAGTCTAGTATACCTTTTACAGATGAAGAATCTTTTAGTCCTTTGTGAAAATGTATTATTTATATGACGAAAGTGGGGTTGGTATTAATATTAAATGGGAGAAACTGAAAAAGGAGATACACACATGCACGGGAAATTTTGAAGCAACCGATCTAAACATTTTGATCGATAGTGGTTGGAGTGCACGAGAGATAAAGAGATATAATGATTCCAATACTGAATTTAATAGTAAAGAAAAAAATCTACATACAATCCATTATGCCAAACTTAGCTTAAGCTAGACTTCTCTTTTTCCTTGTTAGTCTTAGCAACGAGTTAATTTAACGTTTAAAACATTTTTAAAAAACTTTCATGCTTTTTGAATTGGAAAGTAAAGAGTCGAGTTGAGAAAAAATTATCATCAAAAATTTGAAAAGGATTGGCAATAAAAACAACTGAGTAGTATATTACTAGTAGACTCTAATACCTGGTTATATGCTCAACTGGAACGAAGAGTTAATACTGATAGGTAATTATCGACCCGCTTGTTCAAGGTGACTAGAGGCTGAGACACCGAACATCTGATTTTTTTACAAAAACTGTAAAAAGAGAATGGTTCGATACAACAATTATAACGTTAGGCCATATTGATGAAGATTTAAGCCCATTATAAACCACACCCAATATGGGCCCATCAGTTTAGCTAGTCCGTTGAAAAACATTCAGTTATTTTCTTTGTCAAGAGAAACATGCAAGGAAACATCTGAATATCTGATGACAATTCGTCATCTCTCTAACCACTACTTTTAAATAGGTGCTAGTTTTCAGATAGCATTAGCGGCTTTATAAAATAGTTGATGATGTATATGAAACTATGGTCAATAACTAGCGAGGCATAATCAGAATCAAAAAGACTTCTGAGCCATTCCGGATAACTTCTAGCAGCATATGAACATAAGATTGAAAATTTCTGCTCTTTTTTATAACACTTCATGTAGTTAAAATAGCACCCAAACTTGCTTTACGAGATGTGTAAGCAAAGTTATGTGAAGACGAGAGTGAGCTTAATGTGTTTCATAGCTAATGGGCTTGCCCGATTTATATTTGGGGGTTTACTAAATTGTTTTCCAGATAAAATAGCAAGCAATAATTCAATTTTATAAACCAAATCATGTAGAAGGAACATAAAGTATGACATCCCTGTGCCATTGCCCTGATGCTGGGACCAAAGCTCTCCAGATTTAATAATCAGAGAGAATAGAGCAGGTGCACAGACACCTTTTTATTATTATTTTCTTAAAATTTAAAGCATAATTTAATAAGAAGACGACAAGAACGGTAGCAATCAAGAATCCAAAGGAGAATGTAATGGGGAAAATTAAAACACCTCTCGTTGATCTTCTTAGTTGTTAATTGTACCGAATCAAAACAAAATTAGAATCATTTGTTCAATTTGGAAAAAAAAAACAAAGAGTTCAATCTTTTTCTTACGAATTGTTTGTTTAGTTAGTTATGGAAAAAGTTTGAAATTCGATACGTTTTCTTATCTAATCATATTCATCTGAAAGTCAAGAAAAGAAGGAAATAAATTCTACCAACTCTATCTATACTTTAATATCATGTATTAACAAACGCCAAACATCAGGAGAGTAGTAGTTACAAATTTTCAATTATCTAATCATCTACTCTACCAATAATAGAAACAATAAAGGTCTGAAGCTTCATAATTTGTCACCTGTTAATCCAATTATGGAAGTTTTATTGGATTATTTTGCATCTTTTATGAAATTAGAACGATGAAGCAAATGTAAATTATTTAAAAAACGAGCCTACGAAACGACTCAGCTTTGGCTTTTGATTTAGGAGAAAAATGTGACACGTAGATAGTTCCATATAACCCACGTGGGATTTTTTACAAAGCTTTCTACAGTAAAGACATAACACCAAATATAGTTTTATTATATTACTCATTCCGTTTTGATTTAATTATTATTATAAAAAAAATTCGTTTTAAAATATGTATTATTTTAGAATTTCAATATAAAATTTGTTAATAAAAATTTTCATTTTATTATATTATTGATTGAAATATGATTAAGTATATAAATAATTGTGTTTTTATTTTGAAAATATACAAAATTATATATTTTTTAATATGCGTACATAAATCTAGAACGATAATTAAAATGAAACAGAATTAATATCAAACAACAAATTAATCATTAACTTTTTTTTTTTTTAATAATATTATCTCCTCCTTTTTATGTTCTTTTAATTTATTTTTGCGTTCATGAAGTTTCTAGTGGGAAGAGAGTATTGCGTTCTCTCTCAGCCTTTAATCCGTCTTTCGATATCACTTCTCTCTCTTTTCCTTTTTGCTCACTGTCTTCCCCTCGTTTTCTCAGGACATCACCAATCTCATTCACATTAATCTTTTCTCTTTACGAAAACAAAGATCCTTTCTTTTCGGTTCGTTCTCTCCTCCGGGGTCCGAATCAAGAAGCTTGAAGAGGGATGAAAGGTAACCAGAAAGATTCGTCGGAGAAACCCGGAATGTTGTCGGTGACCCGACCCGGTCCAAAACTAATGGTTTGGCTTATCTGCTTCATTGTTTTCACTTACATTATCTACATGCTTAAGCTCGTCTCCACCTCACGCTCCTGCGACGATTCCATTACCTTCACCACCCTCTCCGCCAACGTCTCCTCCTCTTCTGCACTACCTTCACGGCGGCGCGAGTCGGAGGAGGAGGAGAAGGTAGACACGGTGGACGAGCCAACCGATCTCAACCACGTGGTGTTCGGGATCGCTGCGTCTTCTAAGCTATGGAAACAGAGGAAAGAGTATATCAAGATCTGGTACAAACCCAAACACATGCGTGGCTATGTTTGGTTAGACAAAGAGGTTAAAAGGAACAGCAGCAGCAACGAAGAAGACGACGACGAGGATCTACTTCCGCCGGTGAAAATCTCTGGCGGCACTGCTTCTTTCCCTTACACGAACAAGCAAGGGCAACGCTCGGCGTTACGGATCTCGAGGATCGTGTCGGAGATGCTGCGTTTGGGTCTGAAAAACGTGAGGTGGTTCGTGATGGGTGATGACGACACTGTTTTCGTCACGGATAATCTCATTAGGGTGTTGAGGAAGTACGACCACGAGCAGATGTATTACATAGGAAGCTTGTCGGAATCTCATTTACAGAACATATTTTTCTCGTACGGGATGGCTTATGGTGGAGGAGGGTTCGCTATTAGCTACCCGTTAGCTAAGGCGTTGAGCAAGATGCAAGATCGGTGTATACAGAGGTATCCTGCATTGTATGGTTCAGACGATCGCATGCAAGCTTGTATGGCTGAACTCGGTGTTCCACTTACTAAAGAACTCGGCTTTCACCAGGTAAGACAAGTTTTGTCGGAATATTTCAGTTTGATTGTTGAGTCTTAATTTAGAAACCTTAAGCAGTTTTCTAATGATTTAGTGGGAAAGTTGGTGTTTTCAGTGATTTTGTGACATGGGTCTTCAAGGTAATGATGGTAATTGAAATGGGTTTCAATCAAGTAGTTAACTTTATGAAATGAATCTACTCAGAAAAGTTTAAACTTTTAAGAGTTTTGTTGGAAAGAGATTCAAAAAACTAGTTTTAGGGGAAATGGGTTTAGTACTAAACTTCAAATGTTTCTTGTAAGAATCTCTCGTGCTGGTTTAGTAGTGATATCAGTTGCCGTTTCTTTGTTCTGTTTGTGCTTCGATGTTGTTTTGGCAAATTTTCCGTGGTTTGGTACCGACAAAGCGGCGCGTGAGTAGCTCAATGTCTTGTCCATTTACTTTAGTTAGATGGTTGAATACAGGTGTAAGAGTGGGACCCGCTTTTCTGTTTTTTTTCACTCTTATTCGTGTCATTATATCCTAAGCGCACATATGACTTGTGAAACTCACGCGCCTTGTAACATCTTAAGTTGTGTTGTTCCGTTTCAGTACGATGTTTACGGGAGCCTCTTCGGCCTCCTGGCCGCACACCCAGTAACACCGTTCGTCTCAGTGCACCACCTCGACGTTGTTGAACCGATCTTCCCGAACACGACCCGGGTCCGTGCCCTCAAGAAGCTAACTGTACCGATGAAGCTCGACTCAGCCGGGCTTCTGCAGCAGTCTATATGCTACGACAAGCACAAGAGCTGGACCGTGTCGGTCTCATGGGGCTACGCGGTCCAAATATTCCGAGGAATATTTTCTCCCAGGGAAATGGAAATGCCTTCGAGAACCTTCTTGAATTGGTACAAAAGAGCGGATTACACCGCCTATGCATTCAACACTAGGCCGGTTAGTCGGCAACCGTGCCAAAAACCGTTTGTGTATTACATGTCGACCACGAGATTCGACAAGCAGCTGAACACGACGGTTAGCGAGTACACGAGACACCGTGTTTCTCATCCGTCTTGTAAGTGGAAGATGACAAACCCGGCTGAGATTAATACCATTGTCGTTTACAAGAAACCTGACCCTCATCTGTGGGAAAGGGTAAGTAACGTAGTGTCATTTCTTTAGCATGTTGTTATCACGTGCATAATGTTATGGACTTACATGGTGTTTGTGTTTTGTACAGTCACCGAGGAGGAACTGTTGCAGAGTATTACAAACGAAGAGGAATAATACGTTATGGATCAATGTTGGTGTATGTAGAGAAGGTGAAGTCACTGAAGTAAAATAACTTTATATAGTTTTTCTTTTTGTATTGATTTTATTTTTGAAAGAGGAAAATTAGTTTTTAGGCTGCTTCACCCCCTCGTAATGTCTTGCCACGTTATTCAAAATTATATTCATTTAGATCCCACTGTGGTTCAACATTGTTCCAAACACAACTTATCAATTAGAATTTAGTAAATATTTTATTATTGAAAACTATGTTTAGTGAAATAACAGTGTTTAGTAATTGGACTCTGTACTTTTCCAAAAAAAGAATTCAAAAGAAAAGAAAAAACTCATCACATGTCTCAGTCCAAGAGATAACAACATCATCATTTGAGGACCAAACAATGACCTCAAAACAATCCGCGAACTTCAACATTTTGACCAGCACACAGCATATAGACCACGTGAAAATGAATACAAAGAAAGATGAAATAAAAATCTTCAATCAGGCAGAGAGTGATTACTTCGGGTAACCTTGAGGGGGATAAGCCGGACCAGGAGGGTACTGAGGATAAGCTGGAGGGTTTTGAGGATAGCCAGAAGGTGGATAAGCTGGTGGAGGGTGTTGTGGGTAACCTTGTTGAGGGTGTTGTGGGTAACCTTGTGGAGGAAAACCGATAACGGGTGGAGTGGCTTGATCAATGCGTGACATTACCTGAGGAGGAGGCACAGCCATTGGTTGTGGACCGAACTTACCATCTCTCTTGTCCATTTCCACCTTGTGTTGTGTCTACAAAAGCATAACAGATGAACAAAGATTTCATCTTGAAGACTGTAATAATAGTTTTCTGAGTAGGCAAGGTTGATATCAGCACATTACCTGCATACAAGCGCAAACCCTGCGAACGAAGCAAAAACATGATCATCAGAGACAAGAAGTTTGAGAGAATGAAAATGGGATTAGAGATGAGGAGATTCTTACGTGCAGTACACCATGTCAGCGAAGCAAGAGAGCAACTGAGAAGCTTCTGAAAGCTCATCAATGCCAACGATACATGCAACTATGGAGAATATACAAGCCACTTGGCTGAGGCAAACCATAAAACCCTACACAGCCAAGAAGACAGATACTTGTTTCTCATGTTTCATAGTTTCTACTGTTTCTACTTTAACTGCTTGTGAGTCTCAGTAACCGGGGCAATGAGGATACTTACAATGATGCAGTTGTCACATTGAGTCGTCTGAATTTGGAACTCATCTTGCAGAAGGAAACGAGTCGATGCCACAGAGGTTCCAAAGCAGCAAAAGACCTACGAAACATTTTGCTTTTTAGGAAAACTTCTTTAATTTCTAACAACTCATGGAGTGGCATCATAAGCCACATAACTAGACATGACTGAGATTGTATGCTTATGTTACAGGATCTATTAAGATGTTGTAATGAACGTTTTAGAACAAAAAAAAGAACATCACTTGAAGCTTTGAGAACCAAGATCTTTACCTCAGTGGCAAGACAAAGTTGAGGACACTTGGTTTCTCCACATCTCCCACTACAGGGCATGTAACCAGCGCAACATATGTACCTGTGAGGTAAAAGAAGAATCCATTTAAACTAAGAAGATCGAATAGCAATATATATATATATATGAATGTGATGTATACCTTGACATGTCATTGTAAAGCGCACGCTTGCGAAGCAAGTATGATGCACAAGGGGCACTGCAAGGCAGACACAAAATCAGACAAAGGTCAAAGTCTTTATTACAATGATCAAACATTGTCAAATCGAAGCAGAAACTTACCACCACAACGCGAAACAGCAATCTGCGAACAAGAACAGCAAAGGATTGAGATCAATACCCAAACTCGATCAAACAGAGGAGAGAAGAGAGAGGGAGAGAGAAGTTACAAGGAGTATCGCCCTGGATGCTGTGAGTGAGATCCGTGTGCCAGACGTTACGGAAGTTCTGGCGTTCCTGCATCTTCTCCGTGTCGAACTTGGGCGCCATTTTTGTACGGATCTGTGATTCGATGACGACGACCAACTGAGTCGATTTCGAGGATCAGAGAGACTCAGAGAAAAGTCGTGAGAGTCTGATCAAAAGCTATTTTCACGAACGTGTATCTCACTTAATCGCCAAGTTGACAAAAAAAAGAAAAAAAAAGGAAAACGACAGTAGACCTTCGTTTCGACGATTCTTCTCCCTTGATGGTAACTGACGTTGACTGACATTCCAGTAAAATTCAATAGTATAAGGATCTAACTGAAATTAAATTTAATTTGTAACCGGTCCTTTGTTAATCCAATTAATTTAAAACCAAGCTGAAATATTTACGAGGTTTGATTTTGGACCTAATCCAATAACGAAGTGGGCTAAATCACGAAAAGGCCCCTTGAACTATAGGCCTGTTTGATTGAGAAGAAGAAGAAGGAAAAAAAAAGTTGCATTGTTTGTGCAGTTTCCCATCTGCTCTTCGTATTTGGCTTTGTCACTCATCGTCTCGGAGAAGAAGAAGTAGAAGAAAGGGAGAAATGAGCGGCCATGATTCCAAATACTTTTCCACAACAAAGAAGGGAGAGATCCCTGAGCTCAAGGAAGAGCTCAATTCACAGTACAAGGTGATTCATTCATTCATTCTTTTATGGATCTCTGATCCGTCATTTTCCACGATCTCATCTCTCTCCTTAGTGATTCGTTTTTGGTTTTAGCAGTTGATTTGTGGTAGATCTACATGATCCTGAATTCGATCTGATCGGTACATTCTTGTTGCTATTTAGTGGAATTTGGTTACGTTATGTGGATTATGTGTTCAATGGTGGTGGTGTGTGTGCAATCTCGTAGACACCTCTCTCGGAGATTAGATTGGTTGATTGTTTGTATTGATTCTCGATTAACGCATTGGTTGGACGATCAGTGACTGTTGAATCATCAACTCTTTTCTTCTTTCGTTCAAGTTTAATGTTTTTTGGAAACGAAGGAGGACACGTTAGTCCACTTACTATAGTAGGAATCTGTGACGTTTATGTATATATGTGACGTTGCCTGACCTCTGTTTTGATCTCTCTTTTTTTCGATCTTGGCATCTACTAGCTTGCAGTATAATGTCTAGTATAAGTTTACAGTTTATGCAAATGGTACTGATTCAAGATGGCGGCATGCGTTTCTCGTTTTGTTTCAGTCTCCTAAGCCTTTGTTTTCTTCTTTTATGTTCCTAGGATAAGAGGAAAGATGCTGTTAAGAAGGTTATTGCGGCAATGACTGTTGGAAAGGATGTTTCTTCACTTTTCACTGATGTACTCAATTGCATGCAAACGGAGAACCTGGAGCTTAAGAAGCTTGTTTACTTGTATCTTATTAACTATGCTAAAAGCCAGCCAGATCTTGCTATCCTCGCTGTTAATACTTTTGTTAAGGTAACACTCTCCCCAAGTTATATTTTCATACTCTTCTCATCTGTAGCCTACCGAAACAGAATTACCTCACATGGTGTGGCAAGTTTCTTCGTATTACCGTTGCTATCTCGTACAAACTTCCGCTTTGTATTCGGCAGGATTCACAAGACCCGAATCCGTTGATCCGTGCTTTGGCTGTGCGAACCATGGGGTGCATTCGTGTTGATAAGATCACTGAATATTTATGCGATCCTCTTCAGAAATGCCTAAAGGTTGAGTTTTTATCATACCTTGCCACTGAACTTGTATCAACAGTTTCATGGGTTTATTTTTTTTAATCTGGACTGACGAAATGTTATGTTTTTCCTGGCCTTGTGCAATCCTCCTTTTTCAGGATGATGATCCATATGTCCGCAAGACAGCAGCTGTTTGCGTTGCCAAACTGTTTGACATAAATGCTGAGTTAGTCGAGGATAGGGGTTTCCTTGAAGCCTTGAAGGATTTAATATCAGACAATAATCCGATGGTTGTAGCAAATGCTGTAGCAGCCCTTGCAGAGATACAAGAGAAGAGCGCTAGTCCCATCTTTGAAATTAATAGTGTTACCCTCACAAAGCTCCTTACAGCTTTGAACGAATGTACGGAGTAAGTCTTTCCTGATTTTCGTATCCTACTTTCACTCAGACTCTTTGAATATATATATATATATATATATATATATATATATATATACTTTTCAATCTTAATAACACCATACGTGTTCTTCACAGGTGGGGTCAAGTTTTTATATTAGATTCTCTGTCAAGGTATAAAGCAGCTGATCCTCGTGAAGCTGAAAATATTGTTGAGAGAGTCACTCCAAGGTTACAACATGCCAATTGCGCTGTCGTGCTTTCAGCCGTTAAGGTGACATTCAAAACAAAAATTATTTCCTTGAACTTTCATCTGTTCGTCAGTTAAACTTGTTTGTAATGTGTCAACCATATGCCTTTGCGTAGTTTTCTAATTCTATTCCTCTGTTGTTCTTTTTCTCTGCGAGCTTTTGTAGATGATCCTTCAGCAGATGGAGCTAATTACTAGTACAGATGTGATTCGAAATCTTTGCAAGAAGATGGCTCCTCCCCTAGTTACATTGCTTTCTGCAGAACCTGAGATCCAATATGTCGCACTTCGTAACATCAACCTTATTGTCCAAAAAAGGCCCACTATTCTTGCCCATGAAATCAAGGTTGTTTGGTTATGTCTTGTAGAGTATAACAATAAGCAATTGATATATTGCTATATGCATTGATAATGCTTTACGTTTTTCTTTTAGGTGTTCTTCTGCAAGTATAATGATCCTATTTATGTCAAGATGGAGAAGTTGGAGATTATGATAAAACTTGCGTCTGACAGAAACATAGACCAGGTAGTCCTTATGCACTTTATTATCTGCTGTATGTCTTAAGATTTTTTTTTTTTTTTTTTTTTGCTGCGTATCATGATGGTTTCTGGAACATGCTGATGTAGGTTCTTCTGGAGTTCAAAGAGTATGCCACGGAAGTAGATGTTGATTTTGTTAGGAAGGCTGTTCGTGCAATAGGCAGATGTGCCATCAAACTGGAAAGAGCAGCAGAACGGTGCATCAGTGTTTTACTTGAGCTGATCAAGATCAAAGTAAACTACGTTGTTCAGGAGGCCATTATAGTCATCAAAGATATCTTTAGAAGATATCCAAACACGTAATTTGATTTATTTCAACTTTCTTTCTTTTTGGCATATTAAAGTGCTCGAACGCTCTTTAATATTGGTTATGTCATTCAAACCGACGTACAGGTATGAGTCCATAATTGCCACACTCTGTGAGAGTCTAGACACGTTGGATGAACCAGAAGCTAAGGTAATAAAATTTCTTTATTTGCTTGGTGTAAATAGCTGGAAGCTTCCCCATCCGAAATAAATATTAAATCAGTAAAACTCATACTCGTGCACATGTTGGCATCTTTAAAGGCATCTATGATTTGGATCATTGGTGAATATGCTGAGAGAATCGACAATGCTGACGAACTTCTTGAAAGCTTCCTGGAGAATTTCCCTGAAGAACCAGCACAGGTCCAGCTGCAGCTTCTTACAGCGACAGTCAAACTATTTCTGAAGAAGCCAACTGAAGGCCCACAACAAATGATTCAGGTTCTGCCATTACCATTATATGGTGTCCGCCTTTTTCTCTGCTTATCAGTTCACGAACATGTATATGACGAGAGGCCTGTCTTTTTGCCATGTTTCAAATTCTCAGGTTGTCTTGAATAATGCTACTGTGGAGACAGATAATCCTGATCTCAGGGATCGCGCATACATCTACTGGCGTCTTCTATCGACTGACCCCGAGGTATTTTTCCTTTGATATGTTAATACCACTCAACTAGTTCAAGTACATTGGACACTGAGCAACAATCATCTGTTTTACCTACAATCATGTGCGCTCTTCTTTTGACTAGGCGGCTAAGGATGTTGTTTTAGCTGAAAAACCTGTGATTACTGACGACTCAAACCAACTTGAGCCGTCACTCCTGGATGAGCTGCTTGCAAATATTTCAACCTTGTCCTCTGTGTATCACAAGCCGCCAGAGGCTTTTGTAACCCGCTTGAAACCCACAGTCCAGAAAACGGAAGATGAGGACTATGTGGAAGGGAGCGAAATAGACACATCTGGTAATCCGGTTGATGGTGCAGCTCCTGCAGCGGCTGCCTCAGCTCCTGTGCCTGATCTCCTAGGTGACCTAATGGGATCAGATGATGCTGCAATTGTCCCAGTAGATGAATACACAACTCCGTCAGGGTGAGTATGGCTTGAATGGTGAAAATTTTCTATTGCTGTAAAAGTGCAATGGACTGGTTTTACTCACTCCTATATATTTAGATCACGTTGTCGTATATGTAACTCATCTGATCACCTAAAATTGATTGCAGTCCTCCACTGCCTGTTGTCCTGCCAGCATCAAGCGGTCAAGGTCTGCAGATTAGCGCTCAGTTAACCCGACAAGATGGTCAAGTATTCTACAGTATGCTCCTGGAGAACAACTCGCAGTCGGTTCTCGATGGCTTCATGATTCAGTTCAACAAAAACTCATTCGGCCTTGCAGCTGCAGAACCTCTTCAGGTAGCAGTCATTGAAATACGCTATAAATCCACGCTTATATTATCCTGGATTCATGAAACTGATCTCTGGGTTCTGTACTATTTTAGGTTCAACCTCTGCAACCCGGAGCATCTGCCAGGACAATGTTGCCAATGGTATTGTCCCAGAACATGTCTGCCGGGCCGACCAACTCTCTTTTGCAAGTTGCTGTCAAAAACAATCAGCAGCCTGTCTGGTACTTTACTGATAAGATTGTACTTCACGCTCTTTTCTCAGAAGATGGTAGGATGGAACGTGGAACCTTCCTCGAGGTAAGTAAAACACCTTATATATGATTAAACAGTGCCATCAACAATACCACATCAGCATGTTGTTAGTGTTTGGATAATTGCTTACTATAGTTATGCCATTGCTTTGTGATATAGACGTGGAGGTCTTTACCGGATTCAAACGAGGTCCAGAAGGATTTCCCTGGGATAACCATCACGAGCGTGGAGTCAACACTCGACTTGCTAGCCGCTTCAAACATGTTCTTCATAGCAAAGCGTAAAAACGGAAACCAAGACGTGCTGTATCTATCAGCCAAAGTCCCAAGAGGCGTACCTTTCTTGATCGAGTTAACGGCCATGGTGGGTCAACCTGGTCTCAAATGTGCGGTCAAGACTCCAACCCCTGAGATCGCTCCTCTCTTCTTCGAGGCCGTCGAAATGCTCTTCAAGCCTTGATTGTGATGCTTACAATGTTTCAAAAGATAACAATATTATGTTAGTAAGTAATATGCTCTTTTTTTTCTTGTTTTCCCTCGCTTGTTATCTATTTGCTCACTGTTTGTTTCTAATTTTTGATTCTGGACCCACTCGAAAAGAGCTTTGATTTATACTTCTTTGTTCTTGTTGTGGTTGCGTATTATGTCCTGAAGGTTCCGATTTACTTGTGTGAGCTGACTTATTATTATGAGTATTACTCCCTCCATTTCTTTATATATATATATATATATATAATGTTTTAGAAAAAAAAAATTGTTCTAAATTATATAACGTTTTTAATTTTTAATGTAAAATTTATTAATATTTAATGTTTAATGGTCAATGATATTATATATTCTATTTTATAATTGATTAAATTATAGTTAGATAGATAATTAATGATATTTTTGTTTAGAATATATAACAAATTTAATGTTTTCTTAATTTATATGCATAATTCTAACACGTCGTATATTTAAAAAGAAGAGAATATTATTTAATGACCGACATGAAATTGTCTCATCAGAAGATATTCAACAGTGATTTAACAAAAACCATTTTGAATTTCTGATTCATATGGAATCATTTAAAACTCATTAAAAATTAAATCATCTCAAATTTTAGATTGAGTATACTCCTTCCTTCCTCACAGTGGTGTAAATCAAAAATGACATGTTAATTTGAACAATGTGTAGAATGTGAGTTTTATTCTACATGTTGACATTTATTTAAATTGGTATTAGTTAAGCTTTGTTTAATATTAATTTAGTTAAAGTTAATATTAAAAGTTTTAGAAAATCTTAACTTCTAATATTAAATATATTAAAATCACAAATATTTATTAAACTTTAATATTTTTAATTTTAACTTTATATATCTAAAATGTTGATAATAAGATCTTTTGAAAACATGTCCAATGTTTTCAGTGGATATTTTAAAATTTATTAAAATTTTAGAAAGAATATGGTAATAATTTCTCATTAAATTTTTTATTAACATCTCATTTAAGCATTATATATTAATAAAATCTAAATAAGATTCTCAAAATAAAGAAACAAAAATAATAACTAAATTTTAAGTGATTATTTCAAACTTGAGAACATCAGTTTAGTAGTTTCCGGTTCATAAACTATTAGCTAATAATATTCATAAATTAATTATAGATGCTCACTTAAATTTCATTATTACTTTTCCTGCAGTAATATTTTTAAAAAGATTATGTAGATCTTATCAGTGGTAGTTTTTTTAAATAATTTTCACTCCATTTAACATCACATCTATAATTTTGTTATTTAATTTAAAATAATTTGCCATCACATCCATCCATTTGTCTTTTTTTTTTTTGGAAAAGTATCATATCCATTTATCACCAAATCTCTTTTCAGGATCTGAGTTATAGAGTTCCTTTAAATTTCTTCACTAATTTGGAAATCTTTTTAAGATAAAAAGGGTTGGATTAAAGTATATTAGAAAGATATTAATAGAAGATCTAATGATACTCTCCTCCCCCCCCTCATTTAAACAAATAAATTCTTATAAAATTTGACAATTTACAAAATCTATAGCAACAGAGAAAAACCATAATAGTAAAAGTGCAACTGAAACAAACTAAGACGAAGATGAATTCATTGACATATGATATCTGGTCATTGGTACTTGCGAGATTACCGATTAAGATCTTCACATGTTTCAAACTTGTTTGCAAGGACTGGAAATCAATCGTAGAGTCTCCGTTTTTCTTTAATCTTTTCATGTCTCTGCACCAAAACTCGGTCTCTTCTTCATGGTCGCTCATGTCTATCATGTCCATGGATCAGGTAGACCCAGAGATGGTGGGTTACTACTACCAATGTGACACTTGGGGACTTAAACGACCACTGGGCTCTTTCATTAAGTCTTTCTTAAACGACAAGAACCCAAACCACAAATACCTACAAGTAAGTGCCGTGGCTTACTCCGATGTTGGGTTGATTTTGATCTATGCAACGTCAAAAATCATGAAGAATTCATCCCTTTATGTGGCTAACCCGGTTTCACATGAATGTGTAGAAATATTTATTGATCCTCTTCCTGAAGGGGTTGAAAGGAGTCAGTTTTGTTTCTGGAATTGGGGAATAGCCACACGAGTTGAGAACGGCATCCTTTTGGGTTACAATGTTGTTGTCTTTAATCGAAGGTGGAGTGACACTAAGTTAAGTTGTCTGATATATTCATCCGAGACAGGCCTGTGGAGTCTGGATACTTCCTTTTCCAACTATCATTACTCTATAGATTCGATTAGCTTGAACGGTAGTCTTCACTGGCACGCCCGGAACAATGACTATCAAGAAGTTATAGTATCCATGGATTTCTATACTAATAATAATAACACGGGTTCTGATCGATGCTGCCGTGTTACGCCTTTTCCTGATTTAGAGAGAACTACCAAATTCGATAGAACTTGTACACCTTGTCATGGGTTTCTCATGTATATGAACATAGTCTATGCAACCAAAGTGGATGGAGGAGTAGAAGAGAAGTTGCGTGTATGGAGGCTTCAGAGAGAGGGATGGCAATTAATATCTGAAATCTCCCTGGATGGTTCTATCTTGACCGGTTTTGACTATTCCCCGATGACGATAAACCCATTGGATGCGAAAAGAGCCTACTTTTGGAGCACGGAACAAGAAAGCTTGCTATATATTAACTTACACAATGGTAAGTCTGTGATCTATAATCAGTTTGAACTTACAAGTGACGGTCGCACTATGATTCCCGCTCACGACCCGAGAGCTGTTTTTTCTGTCAAAAATGCATATTTCGAACATGCAGACCTTATCCCGTTCGTTCTCCCACAATGGCTGTATCGAATCCCGAACACAGTGAGAAGAGTTTAGACTTGTTTTTTGCAAGTCTTCTTTTGTTTTCTTTGTTTTGGCTAATTATTGTTATTTGGCAAGATGAATAAATCGTACGATGACTTTTATTTTGCTTCTTTTTTTTTCCTGTCTAAATGCTTACTTTGTTTTGTAAATTTGATTGCTATTTCCCTAGACACAAGGTGATCAGATTCCCTTTATCGTATTACCATATGTAACACACTTGAACATAGAATTAGTATAGTCAATTAGGAGCATCTAAAAGTAACTTCAAATTTTAAAGTTTTGAACAGTACAACTTCATCTTTGAAGTTTCAAATGCAAGATACATGTCTAATAATAACCACAGTGTAGTAGCGTGAGACTGAAGTAATGCCACCAAATATAAGAGTTTAATCAGGCGCTATATACAACCATTAAGGGACCAAATAAGCAGTTCCCGTGACGGAGCCGAGCCTATTTAGAAGAGGTGGTGATTGTTTTTTCTTTGTAAGTTAAAAATATATTTGATATTTGATCATTGCTTAACATCGCTAAATGCTAATGTATCAAAGCTTTAAATTAAATATTTAGACAACTTAATCAAACATATTTCACTAATCTAATTATTTGGCCCCACCAAGATATTATATTAACTTCTTTGTAGATAATGTTTTAAATCCTGGGATCCATATCCAATATCTTTCTGTTTTCTGATTTACAGAACCTGGATTTTTTTTGTTACTCCTGAAGAATTTAAAAGCATAGTTTATATGAAACTTAATGGTTATAAATCAATTTAACTCATATGCTTAATGTCCAAAAGAATACAAAGTCTTTTTTACTTTAGTTAAATAAAAATCAGAAGTTTCCTTGTACGATTTGGTTTTGTGAATTTATGAATATAGATGAGCATGTTCCTTTATTTGATTTACTTTTAAGCAGAGCTCAAGAAGTATAGATGACCATGTTCCTTCATCTCACGCCTCTACTTCCTCTGTGGTACCTACTGATTCAGTAAATACAAACTTAGCCTCTAATATATACACTGCGCCTCTGCAGCCTCCTCTTCCTGTATCATTCTCCCCGAGAAATCCATCCAAATTGCCAACAACTCAGAGCAATTTGAACCAAGAATCTAAACAAACTCTTCCAGAGAAGCAAACATGGCCTTTTGGTGATCAAAGTGATATCAATCTAAAGAAAAAAGATCAAGAAACCTTAGACGAATGTCCCATTTGCTTAGAAGGTAGTTTGTTTTATTTACCATTCACAGTTACATACTCTTTGTTAAATGTCTTCCTTCTTCATTTGGTTTGTTTGTTTGTTTGCAGAATATCACATGGAGAACCCGAGACTGCTCACTAAATATCGCCACGATTTTCATCTTGCATGCATTCTTGAATGGATGGAAAGAAGTGAAGCTTGTCCAGTTTGTGACAAGGTTTGTCTCAGTACAAAAACTGCCTTTTTCGATTTTTCGAGTCACATGACAATAGAGTTTGTTTCTTTTGTTCCTTGCGCAGGAATTGGTACTCCCTGAGTCATAATCAAGAACAAGAAACAGAGAGAACGCAACAAAGAAGTTTGAAGAAACGGTACATAAGATTTGATTTAGACTAGCATTAGATGATAGTGTGGTGGTGTTACATGATGAACATTGTTGCTTAATTACATTCACAAGCTTTGAATTCTCCTTTGTTTCTTTTTTCTTTACTAATATTTTGATTATTTTACATCAGACACAAGATACAGAGGAAGACATAACTTATATTTTATTACTAAACCCTCTGTATAAATCTAACTCCTATATCTAAAATAATGATTATGAAAAAAAAAACAAGAAACTCTAACCTTTTTTAACTTTTACAACAAGAGATAGCCCTAAAAGACCTCTCTCTCTACTACGGTGAAGTGTTATGAACATTAGATGAAAGCCTAGTTAACTTACTCAATGTCTCTCTAGCCGACACAGTCCCAGGATGATCTTCCCCTGATATCGAAGTTCTGATGAAGATTGCTTTTCTGATTAGATCATCAGCCATACCGAACTGCCCGCCGCGTAGGGTCAACTTAGCTCGAGTCTCTAGCACGGTGGCTCGAGCTAAAGCAAGTTCTTCCCATAGAATAGGGTTTAGCTGTGCACTTGTCTGAACAGATCTCCAGCAAAGCGACTTGTCTAGCCACTTCTCCACCGGCTTCACTAGCGTTTGGTCAGCTGATTCTAACGCGTTTGTGCAGACCCTGAGTAGCTCCACGGCTGCACCGCACCGTGAAAACGTTACGAACGTTCTAATCGCTAGAGGCAAGATTACTTGTTTCACAAGAAACAGCAGCTCTGTTATCTTAAGTTGAATAGTTGGAGCTTCGTTGCTGAAACCGAACAGCAAGAAACAAACCGCCCATATCTGATCTGCTGTTTCAACGCTCCAGCCACGGTTTATCACAGCTCGGACCATCGCAGGAGCAGTCTCGTTCACCAGCACTCGATTCCTTGCGTAGAGTCTCACAAGCTCGTGTATCTGTACAAACCCTAGCTTGACGCTGCTTGCTCTAACAATGTTGAACCTAAGCAACATGGACGCAGCTTCAGCTCCTGATTTCTTGGAGTTTGAAGACGCAAAACCGCAGCTTGTAGCTCGTCTCAGTCTTCTCCACAGACCTCTCTGTTTCTCAGGGAGTTTATAAGCAGCCAAAGCTAATAGAGAGGCTGGTACAGGCCCCGGAGCTAAGCACCCGCTTGCAACAACCATTCTCGTAGCTAAACTCCTCGGTCCATCCGCGTGATCAAAGATGGAAAAACACACTTCAAACAGCTGCAACAGAAACACACTTCTTCTCAACACACTACTACTACTTGACATCTCTCTCAATGGCATTCTGTTTATAGTATCCAAAAGCCGGGTCGGGTTTATAGGAAGCTCTGACAATATAGCTCCCACGACTGCTAGCCCCAGCGTTAACCTCCCTAGCTTCTCTTCAATCACTCTCAACGCATCCATCTCCGGAACTGGATACTCCTTAACGTTTCCCTGCATCAACGCCATAGCTTCAGCTGCAGAGAGGTAAGGGAGTTTCAACGGCTCCATGTTCATAACTCGTGAGAGACGTGTAGATATCAAAACATGAGTCTCTCCTCCAAACCTAGGGAGAAGATCCATCACTAGCTTCGAGTCCCACCAGTCTTTTTCGCTCTCCAAGTTGTCGATAACAAGCAAGAAAGGTATGTCCCTCATCAGCTCTCTCTTGATTCTTGAAACCGCGGTATCTTCTTGGTCTTCAAAGCTCTTGATCCGCGTTCCATCGGAACAGTTCTCTACCCCGACATCGACATCCAAGTACTGATAAAGATTTAGATAGTTCTGTCTGATGTAACGGCTCTCGCCGCCTATCCAAAGAACCATCTTATACCTCTGGTGATGCCTGTAAGCAAACTCAAGAAGCAGCTCGGTTTTACCAATCCCTGCTTCACCAGAGACGCACGCCACGCCTTTCCCGCAGACAATCTTCATTGATCTCTTCTTCTTCCTTGTCTTCTTAACTAACTTCTTACTTTGCATCTCAATCGCATTCTCTGACTCCTTCCACACAACTTTCTTTTTCCTTTTCGTCGGTCTTGTTAACTCGAAGTAATCCTCATCTCCAAACAATACAAACTCTAGCTCTGATAGTTCCTTCTTCCTCCCAACAAAGCTCTCGTTCCGCGGATACGGAAACTCCTCTTTCTCTGCTTTATCTCGCCATTTATTCAACCTCTCCACTATACTTCTCCTCCCTACTAACCTCATAGCCAACAACGTAACCGTCCTGAACACACAGTCTCTCCAGGTACCTTCACGAGCTTCAAGCTTCCAATCATCAACACGATTTAGCCCGTGAACCGCCTCTTTCCATTCTTTATCAATCCCTCCGTAACATTCCCAAAGCTCACCTCCATGCTTCTCCCATAAGTCTCCTCTCTTCTCAACTATGTCTCTCACAAGACAGTCCTCTCGAGAAAGATGGAAGAAAACAGGAACGAGATTCTTCTTGTTGGAGAAAAACCGTAGCTCCTCGATCGTGTAAGGGTTCTTGAATGCCTTTCTCGTTAGGATGATGACTCCGAAGGAAGCACCGTCCATGGCTTTCTCTACTATTCTCTGTTTCCGAGAACTTCTACTACACTTTGCTCTGTCTGACATGACGCAGCTCATCCCTTGAAGCTCTAACTCGGCTTTGAGCCAGCCCGCGAAACGTAGCAGAGAAGGGTTTTGACCGTGCAACCCCAAAAACACATCGCAACAACTCACTCTTTTGTAAGAAACTGACACAGAAGATGTCTGTGTATATGGAGACGTGCCATGTCCTCTTCCATATCTAGAAGGTGTGTAAGCGTTATGATCAGCCTGAGGAGGCTCCAACTCGAGCTCAGGGTCTTGAAAGCCAGAGCTGGAGGTAAGAGGATCAATACTCTCACAATGAGCATCAGACCTTGTGGATTCTGATAGTTCTTGCTGTGTTTTGGGAGATCTTGGAGACTGGTTAGCTGAGAAGAAAGCAGCTGAAGAAGATGAAGACATGTTCCTAGAAGACATTGTCGGAAACTGTCCGAACCTGGAACTGTCGCCTCGGGAATCCATAACCACAATATTTCCTTTATTGGCAATCTACCAAATCCCATTAATGCAGCCTATTATTATTCCACCGAAGCCAATCTGATAAGGAGGAGACAAAAGTCAAAAGCATGAGAAGATGCAAGATTTAGACAGAACATGAAGCCTACAAGCAAAGTGTACAGATACACCAAAAAGCTTTATTTATTTGAAATCTTGAAAACAGTGTGAATAGTTTTTACATGATGGTTTCACATTAAAACTTGCCAAATAATTGATATTGAGTAACATTGCAGATCTAACCAGAAAGGGAAATAAAAAAGAAAAATCATTTTTATTTTATCTTATTCGTACAGAGTGATTTAGATCTGAGAAACTTACATAGCTCGGCGTCTTGAATAGTAAATCATCTTGAGCTCTTCCTATTTTCAAGAAGAATGATGAACCCTAAAAGACTGAAACGTTTTCGATTATTGGAATGAGGAATGCGAGAAGCCACTGGAATTGATTGAAAGCCCACCTGAAGAAGAAGAAGCCAGCAAAACGACGACGTGTGTAAATTAGTTGAAAAGAGAGAGTGTATCAATCAATGAGAAAGGAGATGAATGAAGCTTTCATAGAGTAGTAGTAGTAGTAGTAGACGAATGCATCGCCATTTACAGATAGACTTTGAAAATGACTCTCATTTATTTGTTGGGTTCCATTACGAAAAACAGGGGAGACAAAAGCTGAGATCTTTCTTTTTATTTAATTGAATATTCAAAGAAAGATTGAATTTTGATCAATACCCAGATGAGAAGATGAAATGTTTCATAATGCCAAGCAGAGGAGGCTTACCGTTTGAGTTTGAAGCAAGTGAGACAGAGAAAGATAAATGATTAAGTTTTTCTTTTTTGGAACACTCGTAAGTTATTTTTTGAATATTATGTAGAGAAAGTAGTAACTTTAAGGGGCTCTTATCCGATATTCAGAAACATGGGCACTGTCAAATCACTCAAAAGAATCACACAGAATCTCTCTCTCTCTCCCTCTCTTTCAGAGTTTTGCTTAAGTATTATTTGGAGAAAATTACACTCAGGATCAGTTTCAAGTTTATTATAACATGATAAGTCACTTTGTGCTACCAACACACTTTTCTTTAACAGCTTCTTTCTTTTTTAATGAATCTAGTCTAACGCTAACTAATATGATTACTAACTAAATTAGGTTCTAGCGGGAAGCAACTCCAGCCGCACATCTCTTCCCCCACTAGATGACTCAGATTCACTCTGACTTTCTAGACAAGATATTTATTTGTCTAATTTTTCAACCATCTGATTTACTTTTATGTTTTTACTTTTAATGGTTCTGATTCATTCTAGTGTATCAAGATATCTTCATCTTCATCATTTTCATTTTGTTTTTGTTGTCGGTAATTCTGAGAAAATATTAACCTTAATCTATGTCTCTAGCTAATTCCAATATAACTACCGGAATTCGGGTCAAGTCAAATCGCCTCCTTCTCATCGTAGTCGTCGTGGTCGAGACCAGAGTTGTGGCTACCGGAATCGTCATCACTTTATTCGTAGACCAAAGAGAAAGCTTCACCTGAGCAATAATGGTGAATTTTTGATTATTTGCACATATGGTCCTCCAACTCTTGATTATTTTTCAGATTGTCACAAACTTCTAATTTGATCAAGTTTGTTCATAATTTTTTCTTAAGACTTTTAATTGTATAATCTAAAACAATAAAATATTCTTATTGTTCAATATTGGTCTCTGCCAGTTTGTGATGTTTTATTTATATTCAAGAAATTTTCATTTGCAAATAAATCTTTTTAATTTGGTCTCATATTTTCAAATGTGCAATTTGACCAGTTAAATATATCTTAAAAACCACAAAAAACGTAACACTAGTGACGTAAATCATCTAAATGAACACTAAACAACTGTATATAATGTATCTAATATGCTTATCTCTTGTGATATACAATGTACAAATAAATGTAATATATACACCTAAATGAAAATTCAAATGACCTAAATAAACCTTCAAATAACTTAATCGCAATTGTTATTTCACATGCTAAAACGTCTACAATAATACAATTGAAACTTTTTAAGATATTAGTCTCAGGTCGGTGCAAGGAGAAGGTAAAACACTATGGGCGAAATTTTATTTTGTTATTAGATTATAATTCTCTTCACAATCAACTTCATAATATTTTGTATAATGATATGAAATTTCAGAGTATACTATCACTTCATCTTTGAATGGGCTTTTACCTAAATTCTCAGTGTTGTACATGTATACGCTACCATATTTGTTGTACACAAGTACACCATCAAACTTTAGTGTACATGTGTACACTAACAGATCTATACAACTTTAGAACATGTATCTATGTACATCACACTTACGGAGGTGCACAATTTTTTTTTGGACATATAAGATTGTGATGGAGATATAAAACATGTCATTAAGATACAATATAATATGTATATTGAACATCTGATATGTATGTCAAATATTTTTGTACATGTAAATGTCTGATATAATATAATAATTATATTGTACATGTTAGTCCTCGTCAAACATATATACTTTCAAATGAAATGGACATTTGACATGTATAAAAAACATATATGTACATATAAATGTCTAGTAACATAATATGTATATTGTACACATTAATCATATGCGTCTGTCAATTTTTTTTTTTGCAAACCTCTTTCATCGATTTGGTTTAATATGAGAGCATGCTTCCATGTAGAAAGATTATTGTTTTGTGTACAATATGATTGTGTACACGATTTTTCGTGTACACATGTACAATAGGGTGAATGAAATGTGTGGTGGTGTTAAACACATATATAGAGAATAAATCATTATTTGAAAGGACTATGAATCAACAGTTGATACTCAGATATCTATCGATATTTTTATAAAACTCAGTTTGGCTCATACTCCAAATATTACTTACTCTGAACCTCAATGAAAAATATATTTTCTATAAATTATAGAATAAAACTATAGTTTTAATGAGAACTAATTTTGTTTTTAAATAGTAAATTTTTTAAAAAACTCTTATTCTATAAAAATATGTACATATAAATGTCTAATAATATAATATGTATATTGTACAGATTAATCATATGCGTCTGTGAATTTTTTTTCCGCGAACCTCTTTCATCGATTTGGTTTAATATGAGAGCATGCTTCCATGTAGAAAGATTATTGTTTTGTGTACAATATGATTGTGTACACGATTTTTCGTGTACACATATACAATATGGTGAATGAAATGTGTGGTGGTGTTAAACACATATATAGAGAATAAATCATTATTTGAGAGGACTATGAATCAACAGTTGATACTCAGATATCTATCAATATTTTTATAAAACTCAGTTTGGCTCATACTCCAAATATTACTTACTCCGAACCTCAATGAAAAATATATTTTCTATAAATTATAGAATAAAACTATAATTTTAATGAGAACTAATTTTGTTTTTAAATAGTAAATTTTTTAAAAAAATCTTATTCTATAAAAATAATTTTTCTTAATATTCATTGTATTCTTTATATGTGTGAATATATTATAAATGACTGGTTTATCCTATATGATAACTTGAACAATGTCTACATGTACACATGTGATTTATCTTCCTTTTAAGTAATTATACTAAAATCTATTAAAAAATCCAAAATCATCATCATAACTTGAGAAATGTACATATAAATCGGTGTACATATTTCTTCATAAATTGATACTGCTCTAACTTGGAAGATTTACATTTAAAATGTTTATGTATACGAGGATAGTGAAACTATATGACGTTCATGTATTATTGTACGTATTAATTTATGTACATGTGCATCATTGTACATGTGGATAACAAATAATATGTGTACGTCGTATAATGTACACACCAAATGGCTTCAAAATAAACATTTTGTACAACTTACGTCGTATATGTACACATCAAATACTTCAAAATAAACATTTTAATATGCATTTGCATACTAATCTTCAAACAGTAGGGATTATTTTGCAGAATTAGATGTGTGAAGCTAAATTGAAAAGCTATTGTAAAAATCAGCAACTTAGAGGGTCAAATTATAAATAGTTGAAAAATAAAAAACCAGTTGTGCAAATATTAAAAACTTGGTTTGAGAATGGATCTTTTGAGGTTTGACAGATCGGATCAACCTCCGATTTGGGTTCACCAATGGTTGGCGAGGAGGAGAGGTCACAAAGGAAAGCACGACGGAGCTGGACGAGCCACCAAATTAAAGACGTGGAGGAAGACGAGATCCGACGGCGCAGAGAGTGACCACCTGGTGACTAGAGTTTCCAGACTCGCCGCGAAGTAGAAACTTGGAAACAGAGTCGGGGACTGGGCCGGTGGTAGTGCTTGTTGTAGGATGAAGGTCAAGGTGGAGAAAAAAAAAGAAAAAAAAAAGAAAAAAAAAAGTCGATTTGAAAAAGAAGAAGGTCGGGTCCTCGACATATCTATCGGAAAACAGTTCTTCAACACCGTCGTTGGTGTATCTCCAGTCGCACTCTCACACCTCTCTCATCCTTCCTTGACATCCTCCACTTCTGCAACCTCCGTCGTTTCTACAGGAAACAAGAAACAAAATATTTAGGATCCCTAATTCTTCAGTATCTAAAATAAGAAAACTCAATTAAATAGAACTTCAGTTCGCATAACTCACCATCGGCTTTCTCTTTCCCGCGTCGGCTCCATCTCCTCGACATCGTTGTCTGAAATCGTCTGTCGGAAATCACCTATCGGAACTCACCTATTGAAACTCACTTATCGGAACTCATTGTCGTTCTCATCTCTTTCGACGTCTCCTGAGTTTTCTTTCTCTTTCTTTTTTACCTAGGATAAAGAGACCAAAAATGAAAAAAATAAAACTGAAAAGATAAGCATTCAAGTACGAAATTTCATTTTAGTTTAATCTAACCTCAGGTCCACCACACATTTTGAATTTTAAAAGATTTTAACCAAATAAAAAACCCTAACTAAATAGATCAAATATCAACACACGTGTTACTTTTAGTTGGGGGTAAATTATGACTTTTCACTCACAAACTGCCCTAGTAGTGGAAACTGCCTTATGATGTAATTAAAACTCATAAACTGACCTGCAGTTATTTGTTCATAGGAGGAAGAGAAGAGACAGAGATTGGGAGAAGTGAAATTTCGAAATTAAAAAGAATTAAAAATTAAAAGAACTGAGACCTAAACGGAAGAGAGCTCAAACTAGGTATGGCTTATGGGCTCCACATCACAAGTCATTTTCTTACTGCTGAACACTCTTTTTCTTCTTCTTTTTCTTCTTCTTTTGATTCTTCTGATGAACAATGATTCTGGTAAGAAAATTTCATAAATTTAGGCTTTCTCTTTAGAGAAAACAGAGGTTCATCATAGTCACGTCCCTCCACTTATTGACACTGTGCCTTTTGCGTCTGCTACCTTGTTGATAATGAAAATAAATATGAACTATATCTTTTCATTCAGATATATCTTCCCACCATAGAAAGTGGTATCCATTAAGCATGTGTGTGGCTTTAGTATATGTGTATATTTGTATACATCGTTGTTGTGTGTTTTTTGGGCTTAAATGTTCGAGTATACATAGTTGTAGACATTGACAAACGACGATATATGATTAATTTAAAATGCAGATGCATAGTTGAGTCAACAAAAGGAATCGTTTTGTGACGTGCAAGTGGTAGACCAAAAGTCATGACGTAGATGAAATCGTTGCATGAGTTTCTATTTGAAATGGAGTTATATGATAGGGCTTCTTGATCAATAATAATATGAAAATAAAGTAGAAAAATATTGTTTATTAATATTATTATGCTGAATCTTGAATAGTTGCATTACAATAAACAATCTACAACAATTATCTTAAATAATTTTTTTTAAGTTTTTGTCATAAAAATAGTCATAAAAAAAAAAAATGATCAAAATAGCATTTAAAAAAAAAATTAATTTTTTAATTTTTTTTAAATTTGAAACCCTATCCACAAACCCACCCATTAACTCTAAACCCTAAAGTCTAAATTAGTTAATCATAAGTGTATAAATGCATATAAATAAAAAAATTAACTTCTAAAAAAGTCTAGTTTGATTATTTTCTTTCTTAAAAACTATTTTTGTGAAGAATAAAATAAAAAGAGCTATCGGGAATTTTTCAACAATCTATTATTTAGATAACTTTTTTGTTAATTAATTTCCCTACTAAGGGTCGGGTCAATTCATATAGATAGATCACACGTTGGGTATAATCAGGGCCGGCTTAACCCAATTAAGGACCCTAGGGCAAATTTTTTTTTTTTTTTTTTTTTAAATTTATATTTATTTAATGTTTTAAAAATAAATTAGTAATATTTTATGTATTTTGTGATATAAATAAAACTATTATACATATAAAATATTTTTGGATCCTTTTCAATTCTATTAATTATTATTTTTTTTATGTAAAAATATGTATTTATAAAAAGAATTGGGTCCCTTAACTTCTAATATACGGGGAGACACGAGCTTGGGCCCGGGGCGGTCGCACCGCTTGTCCCCCCATATGAGCCGGCCCTGGGTATAATGACACGATCGATAATATTAAAACGTAATTGTTGGTTAGATTTTATTATTAATTAAATTTTGCTTATTTATTTGCATATATTATGTCAATATACTTTCATATAACATTTGATCTGATTCACTATAGTGTACATTTACTATTCAAATGAATTTAGAAATTTATTGTATTTTGTTTTACTTAGACAAATTCAAATATAAAATAAAGATTTAACTCAAATATAATTTTATAAATCTATATTGCTCACCAAAGGCTGTTGGACAATTCTCTTAAATAGCCTTTTTTAAGTTTTTGTTACAAAATAGGCCTAAAAAATAAAATAACCAAAATAGACTTTTTTTTTTTGAAATTTTGATTTTTTAATTTTTTTTTTGAAATTTGAAACCTAACCCCAAACCCACCCCTTAACTCTAAACCCTAAAGTCCAAATTAGTTAATCCTAGAGGTATAAATGCATATAAATGAATTTTTTAGCTTCTACAAAAAACATTTTGGTCATTTTCTTCTTTAAAAACTATTTTTGTGACAAATAAACTAAAATGGGTATCTAAGGGAATTTCTCAACGCTGTTTTAAGAGAAAAAAAAAAAGAAATCTAAGACTCCGTTTCAGTTGGATTAGTTCACGTTAGTTATCCTAAAACTATGTTCTAGCCAATTGGGAGTTGACACGCCAAGGTGATTAAAGAATTGATTGGGTCTATATATTATACTCCGTAATGAAGTTTTGTTATTACATATCCCTTGCAATTAATCAATTCGACGTGTTGATAAATGAAATTTGGTTCGTAATTAGTATTAGACGTGTGTTTTTGTGGTGGTCAATGATTGAAGACGTGGGACCCTCCCATGAACGTATTATAATTCTCTGCCTTTACAAGCAATTATTACATTTCTAAATAGTATATATATATACATATTTTTTTGGTGTAATAGTGTATATATTTTTTGTTAAAGGGTTGTCCTATTAATGTATACATTTGTGAAAAAGCCTTAAAATTTGGGTACACGGATTATATTTTGATTAACAAATAAAAAGAATAATCTGGTTTTGGATCAATCTGCAAAAGGTTTTGAATCCTAAACTTATGATTATTAACTAATGTCTACTATAATTCGAATCTTAAAAGGCTAAGATGCTTATAATTAAGATACTTTAGAAATCAATAATGTGCAATAGTCTTGTTCTTTTTGGGAGTAACAAAACAACTTAAAGATGTGTGCTGTTTCTCATGGTACACCGAATGATATTCGATGTATCTCTAAGTCACTCCAAACACACAGTTTTGTATCTACATGCTCACTCCCCCCACCTCCACGTATCCTCACGTGATGTTATACAAACGGTCTTGATTCCTTCCACAACTTCATTTTCACACGAGTCTTGATCATCTACGGCTCCACACATTAGTGCGTCTCCAACACTCGCATCATCATCCTTATGAAAACATGATTAGGTTAAAGAAAAATTGAAAATAAAATGCGTTAGCTTCATCCAAAAGAAGAAAGAAAATTGGAATAAACCAGAAAGGGTAACGTCAAATGACTTCTCAGTTATGGAGGCTTAATTGAGTTATAATTACCTCAAAACCATAATTATTGCAAGGTTCTTGGAACAAAGTTCTTGAAACAAGGTTCTTGGAACAAGGTTCTTGGAACAAAGTTTTTGAAACAAGATTGAGAACCGTCTTTTAATTTTTTCTTAGTCAAAATTAAAAAACAATTTTTATATTATACTAAGAACCCTATCGTAAGAACTCCGTAATAGTCATGCATTTATCGTCAAACTCCAAAACTTTATGATGACATTTATCTCTTGTTGAAAAGGACGCATTTGTGAGAATAGCAATTATTATATAGTAAAATGTAAACTGCACACACGGCAGAACCATACAACGAATACGTCCGAATTGTACATGTACCTTGTGATAATACAACATCAACAACATGCATCATTGACCCTTTGGCAATAGTAAAATAAAATAATACAGGAAAAAAGTATGAAACTTACTATTACCAAAAAAGTAAATAACATTTATAGTACCATGGATTAGTTTGCAATAGAGTAAAACAAAGGTGAGAACTAAGATCATTTCTTCTATGTGGTTTGGTGGCTGCTCTAGTGCTTTGCACAGAGAGTTCTGAAACATCACTTTAGCATATTCATTATTAGTCCAACCACAAACGATCCATCTGTGGTTGTTGTCCATGTTATTTTGAATATATTTATCTATTCTTCTAAATATAGTAAGTATACAAATATATAAAAGAGAAAAGAGATGAATAAAGTTAAATTACGATATTTTTTACAATATTTATTCTCTCTAACTTAGACAGCAATCACACTCAAAATGTAAAAGAGTTTGAACGCTATGTTTTCATTAAAAACGTATTGATTGGACTTATCAGAATTTAATGGTCAGATGTTGCTGACGAAGTGACGATATAGCAATGAATTGTATTCATTTCTTTGTCATTGAATTTAGTCACAAATATGATACCTTAAATTGGAGGCCTGTGAATTTGATGGGAACATTTTCTTACTGCAAACAGTTTGTACATACAATTGATAATTATATGAACAGTATTACTATGTCCCATTTTCTATGGTTTGAGATTTGCCTATAACAGTCGAAAATACTATTTTATCATTTCAACATATAAATTCATAATCCTAATTCTTAAATCAAATTGTTCTCCTTAAAGCATGTGAAGTGTAACTTAGATAATAAGCAGATTCGAATAATTTCAACATCGTTTGGTCCACAAAATAAAATAAATAAAACTATGTTATATTAAAGACCGAACCACCATCTGTCTGTAGGACACTTGGACTGAACCAATGATAGAACCTAAACTCAAGTCCTCGTCAAAATAGATATGACTCACTCTTAGGTAATGCCATCTCTGCTGGACAAAATTGAACTGCAAAGAATGGGAGAGGCCGCGCGAACGCAGGCCCCCACTGCCACAAATAATGACGCAGGCTCTCCCACTTGGGGAGACCTTAAGCTAAGCACCCTTCCTTAATGTGCAATGGAAGTTACTAGCTTAGGCCACTCTTCTTCTTGATCAAGAGTCGACCCCGTCCAGGTAAGTATCTTTCAAAGTTTGACCATCTTTTTATTGTATACTACGCCATAGACGAGTGTCATATAGTAAAGCTTCCGATGTGGGAGAAATGTTTGCAGACGTTATCTTCAAGGCAGGGTTTAATGGGTTTATTAATAACCCTAAATTTATACCTAGATGGGCCTCAATTTAAGGCCCTCCTCATGACTAATATCTTGCCCAGAGTTATCCCATTAATTTTACCATGATCTACTCCTCATGATCAATGTTTTAGCCAGTATGCTAATTTTAACATGTTGCAGTACTATACGATTTTTAACCATGTTCCGTTCCTACCATCTCTTTGTTAATCTGATTCTTTTTCAATATCAACACAAAGTTGGGATAAATCATCATAAATGAAAAATAAGCTCTCTTGTACAATATGTATTTAAAGTTAAGAGGCCAAAGACTTGAGTTGAGTCACTAACTCGAAATACATTACATATATATTTTTTACTAATACCGATCTCTACCATGCCACCACCTCGACCTACATTCCACGAATCAAAAAAATCATTGGTTGCATTAGTAAAGAAAAAGTATACTTTCAATAAAATATAATAAAATAAAATAAAATAAAATAAAGAGCATTGCTTTTATTGTGGGGTTGATTAATTGTGTGTGTAATTCTCTAGAGAGTAAATAATAAACAAGAAAATCTCACCAGGACTGATCCCATCCGGGTCGAGACTTGGACATGCCGTAACGTCCGTAAGGAAAACCGTACTGTTGAGGGCGTTTGGCGTTTTTAAATGCGCAGCAACCAACCGAGTAAATGGTGATGAGGAAGAGAACAATGACGACGTTAACTATAGAGAGTTTATGCCAATCTCGCCGCACCGTCTCTAAAACGCCAGCTCTACACGAATCACAGTCGTAGCATAGCACCGTCGCAGCGTTGTTCCATCGGTAACAATCGGATTCTTGCTGTATAGGCGTCTCCGTGTTGTATACGCACGACGTAGGTGGTTTGCAGCATCCAGACTATATATAAAACTATGATTAATATGCAAAAATAAGTATATGTTAATAGTTATAATATAGATAAAAGGAGTACCTGAAGAGGAGTCAAGTCCTTTTGGAGATAATCAATAGGAGTCCAAAAAGAGAGCTTAGAACAAGTGAGTGAGCCCAAGAGACAAGTCTTTATAGTCAACCAATAATTAGCATTCATAACCCTTGTTTTTAGCCATGGATGATATTCTTCAAGCTTAAACTCTTTATAAACCCTACCAGTCACACCCACACCACCACCATGGTTAGTAACAATAAACCCAAAGAGGGTCAAACCCAAGAGCGCAATTATGATGAAGACCATGAAGAAGAGGTACACCCACAACACCCAAGCCACGTCACAGCATGCACCTATCAGACCAGCTAGTGACAAGACTAGGATTGCTAGGCCTAAGACCAGAAGTGGCTTCTGAAGGAAATGCTCGCATGTTGTCTTGCTCCTACCCATCCATAGAGCTGATCCTATTATAACTATGGAGGAGATTAGTGTTAGGATGTTCAAGAAGCCTATCACAGTATTGCTCGTTCTGTTCATTTCTCTTCTCTCTTTTACTGTA
>MU106597.1:0-105075 GCA_012274485.2 Sinapis alba
CTAGAATTTTTACCCAAGCCATTGAATTGGCATAGCTCTGACTAGCAAATTCCAGCTTAGAGGTCGCCTTTGCCTATGGGGAGGACTAAAAAATCTCACACATGCCCTCTCGTTGTGCCTTATGAGGCCCTTGTGATTTTGGTGAAATAGGGGTAGTCCCTTGTGAGAAGACCTCCTCCTAGTTTCATTCCTTTCCATCCTCCAAGGGGCTGGGAGCCCTACTCAACAGTCCGATGTGGGTTCACTAGGTGCATATTTTTTGAGGTCGGCTTGTCCATTGTATTTCCGCTACCCGGGGTAAGGGCCGTAACACCCCCCCTTCTAAACTTATTAGTGCTTCAGATTAATTCCTCCGGTGAAAATTTCCAGCCACGGCCACCGCTAACAACAAACTTTCTGATTTTATTTTCTTACGCCAGCGTTATAGCACACTTGGTCCATGGCTTCTTCCACTGTCACAAATTGTGCTAGTTAATAATTTTAGGGGTTCATGTGTAACTGAATGCAACCAAATTTGAAATCCCTCATACTAGTTTGATTAACTTCAAGTTAAGGGTGTTCAATTCTGTAAAATGGAACCAATTAAAACCAAACCAAAATAGAGAAAGTAGTTTGGATTTGGTAGTATCGAATATACCGAATGGATGTCATTTTTAAGAAACCGTGGTATATAGATAAGGTTTGGTATATAAACCGATCAAACCAAATAAACCGATGAATTAAAATATAGTGGTATATAAGTATATGTAAATTATATAACATAATTATATATACAAAATTTATTTTATTGATATGATCCTCATACTTAAATGTTGATTTTAGTAATTTAATATTTTTATTTAAGTTAAAAGTTATTTTTTTATTTTTTATCAAATTAAACAAAACATAACTTTAACTTATTTGTTGACAAATAAGTGTGCTAATATTTAGTTATTTAATAGTATTATAGATTACTAATATTTGTTATTTTTTCTGTTAAGCTATTACTATTACTAACTAAATATGTTTGCTAATTATTTAAATAGTAAAAAAAAAAAAATTTGTCTATTTAAAAAACAAAATATTTTGTGTTCTATTAAAGGGAAATTTAGAAAAATAGGCAAATTTAAGTTTTAATAGTAAAAAGGGGATACATCAAATTTTAATTAGCAAAATAGGCAAAAGAGAGAAATTTATATCCTCTTTTAATTTTTTTGCCCACAAAACTTGGAACTTTAGTCCACTAAATTTGTAGGTCCTGAAAAAAACAGTTTTTTGCCTACAAAAAATTGAATTTTTTTCCTTACTATTTTTAATTTGACTGGTTAAATGTTTATGGTGACGTTTTTATCCTGAAATTTGTCAAGTTTACCCAATAAATTATCTATTTTTCTGAGTATGAAAAAAATAAATTAGATATGAAAAAGAAGCTCATATTCTAATTTCAATAAGTTACTCTTGTAGTTAGATTCTTGTTGAAGAAAAAAGAAAATTCAGAAAACTATGACCAAGGATTCTGTATCTAATTTCTGGGTAATAAAGCATCAATTGGAGCTTAATGTTATTAACGTATGGGGGGGGGTTGTCTTTTTTTTTTAAATAGAATCTATAATATAATGAGGCACTTTTGCTCTCTTTTGGTGCTACCACGTCAGCATATAGTGGGTCTCACAAGTTTTTTTTGTAAAAAAGATTATTTGTATGTTATGTGACTCAAACCCTACACCTTACAGATTATTTGATTGACATAACCAACTGAGTTACAAGAGATTTTGTAAGTTAAACGGTCCAAAATTTACTTATTCTTTACAAGACTGGAAGCACATACATCCATTATAGCTGGGATCGCGGTTCGATCTTGACCCGTCAACCTGCGGATCGATTCTTTTTTTTGTTCAAAATTCTGACTTGCCTAATCCACCAATAAAAAGTCTTAAACCTGCACCGCCCACTAAAATTTACGGATAAGCCACAAGACACGCATATAATATTAAATTTAATAAAATAATTATTTTCTTATATGTTAATTATTTTTATAAAAGTAATTAAAGTAATATTTATAATTAAAATTGCATAATTTTATATGTTTTATATTTTATTTTACTCTTTACATTTTTTTGCGGTTTAATGGATACATGCGACTCAAATTTTTCCAACTCGCATATGTTCTGCTTAAAATCGACTCAATCCGCACTTGCACCCGTATATCAAATTTTTTAAAATCGATCAACCTGCGGGTTAATGCGGGACCAGCGGATAATGACTCAAATTCTCAGCTCTAACTTTCATGTTTTTCCTCAGGACCGGTATTGTTTTTAAATCCCGCATTTTCAATGGGTATTAGTTACAATTCGTTTAATAGGCCCACTTGACTCATTCTACGAAGACGTACTTTGCAATGGTATGCCTAAGGTTTCGTCAAACTTTTGAGAGAGATATAGAAGCTGATCAAAATTAAAAGGACCATCATTCTTTTATTGTTATCAGTTAAAAAACAGTAAAAGAAACATACATATAACAATCACCACAATTATATCTCAACGACACACTCTAAAAAATCACTCTAACTTACACTAACCAACACATACTGCAGTTTTAACAAATTCTTGACTTAATTATGCAAGTGATTATAAGGAATCAGAATACTTTGCATAACAAATGTAACTTCGCCGAAACCCAGCTGAGACTAAGTATTTACTCTTCACCAATACACCTAACCCCAAACTTAATATATGTATTACTCTAGTTAACTGACTGAATCAAACACATGCACCGTATGAAGATTTAGAGACTCCACCAGTCTACAAATTGGCTGTAATTTCGACAACATATATTCGTCAACATTTTCTTAAGAACTAACCTTAAAAGCTTAAAAAATAGTAAAATTATATAGCAAAATATTAATATCAAGCGCGGAGGATATGAATCCTAGTGAGATGAGTTACACGACCAAGTAAGGGTGTTGCTGTTATTGTTAAATTAAGGGTTTTGTATGGAACTTTCCCTATGAACCAAGACGATTTAGAACTCGGATAAGATGTCTATGGAAAGATCACGGTGGACAGAGTCAATAGAAAGAAACGGTGTTCAAATCCGAGTTAAACTCAATTCAGAAAGAGAAATTCCCTTAGATAGCCCATTTTAGTTTATTCTTCACAAAAATAGTTCTTAAGGAAGAAAATGACCAAAATAAGTTTTTTTTAGAAGCTAAATTTTTTATTTATATGCATTTATAACCCTAGGGTTAACTAATTTAGACTTTAGGGTTTAGAGTTAAGGGGTGAGTTTGGGGATAGGGTTTCAAATTTCAAAAAAAAAAAGAAAAATTGAAAATTTCAAAAAAAAAAATGTTATTTTGGTCATTTTATTTTTCTAGTGCTATTTTGTGAAAAAAACTTAAAAGGCTATTTAAGAGAATTGCCCATTCAGAAATCTACTTACAAATTAATGAAAAGTTTTTTTTAATGAAATCTGAGTTTCTTTTTTCCCATCAGACAAAAGGGAACTGGATTATTAGAAAGTTATCTATGGAAAGATCTCATTACATAGAACTCATGGGATCAATTTGATTATGAATCAAAAGTTAAAATATATTAGTAAAACACCTTTAAAGTTTGGCCAAAATCATTTGAATCTGCAGAAACAGAAAAAATTGTCATGTTACAGCATTTTCAAGACATATATTAACATCGTAAATAAATTACTATTGACTTGAAATTTAGTATAGATATTCATGAAATATTAGACTTCATAATCAACTGTGTGATTGAGAAGTGAACAGTTTGTTTGTTATTTATTCATGTCCTTTTGACCATATTTTGTGCAATATAAAACAGTGTTGCATATATTGCGGATGGTAATGTTTGGTTAGGCAAAAAAGTTGGAGTTGAGCTGAAATTTGGTAGAAGTATTATAGACTTATTGATTTATGTTCAAGAAGGAATAAAGAAAGGTCTGGAGTTGGTTCTCATTGTATATCGTAGATTGAAAAAATGAACTGTTTAAGTTGAAATAACAAACCATGGACCTCAACTGAAGATGGAAATTTGATTAATTATGTCAAGAAGCATGGCAAGGGTAACTAGAAGATTTCGCAGAAACACATTAACCTAACCCAGGCCTGACCCGTTGAGAGGAAATATGTGTTCCTTCTAACTGATTAGTTTTGTTTCTACTTAATCATAGTTATGAAATGTAACTAAACCCTCAACCCTATTTTAGTTGCTTAATTTGTAATATTTCTATGTGATCATAGTTATAAAATATAACTAAACGCTCAACTCAAAATAATATACCATATACCTAAACCTTAACCATATACCATTAAACTATAACAATATAACCATATAACTAAACCCCCAATTCTAAATCTTAAAACCTATACCATATACTGAAAACTCTAAAACAAACAGTGAAGTCTTAACCCTAATCCATAAATCCTAAACTCAAAATTCTAAACCAAACCCTAAATATAAAACCCTAAACCATAAATTCAAAACCCAAAATGAAATACTAAACCCTAAACTTTAAAGCCAAACACTATTATAAATCGAACATTATATCCTAAAACTTAAGCAAACACTAAAGCATAAACCCAAAACATTATACTCTATACTTTATACCTAGATTTAAACCTTATACATATACTTAAACCCTAAACTGTAAAACCTAAACCATATACTCAAAACTCTAAAGCAATCACTAACCCTAAGTCTTATACCCTAAAACCTAAACCACATACCCTAAACTATAAACTTAAATCTCTAACCAAACACTGAACTTATTTCTCCTCTGCCAACAATTTTTCAGTATCCATATCCACCTCCCTTAACAATTTTTGTCTATTTGGTTATGTTATAAAAGTTGAGAATTAAAGATTTGGAGAATTAAAAGACTAAATTGATATTAGAAAAGTAAATCAAACACTAAAAAATTAATTAGAAGACTATTATAAGTCAAAAACTAAACCCTAAAGTAAATATTTTGTGTAATTTTATCAATAAGTGAAACAATGTTGGTGTTTTAATACACTCTTAGATTTTATTATTTATACCTTATAGTTGTTCATTTTATTTGTATGTATATTGTGTTTGATCTTTGTGTTTTATTTTTATTGATGTATACAAAATTTCAAATTTAAATATTTGTCACATTTTGAAATGAAAATAAAAAACATATACCAACAAATTCAAATATACTTGTGTTGTATAATATTCATATGATCATATATTTTTTTTTTAAAACATATTGATCAATAAAATTATAATTAAATGGCTTACATACTTCATAAGAACTTTCAATATAAACATAAAAATGTATGAAATACCATAAATGAGATAAAATAAATAATACTTGAGGTGCACACTACAAGGTGTACACTACTAGGTGTACACCTTTCACTTTTACATACGTGAGTATGCAATTTCATACATTAAATAGTGATGTACACATGTAAAACTAACGATACTAAAGTAATAGATACTAGTATGTATTAAAGACACACCGATATCAAAACACTAAATGAAACACTAAACCCTAAAACCACAAACTCAAAACCTTAAATGAAAAACAAAACCCTAAACATGCCAATTCAAAAAAAACTAAACATACATCCACATCAAAACCGTAAAACGAAAACTAATCTATAAACCCTAAACTCTAAATGAAACACTAAAATCTAAACCTTGAAGCCTAAACCCAATTATAATAAGACAAAGCAAGTCTTTGTCAATTTTTTTTGTATAGATAAGTATACATCCACATCAAAATCCTTAAATGAAATGCCAAACCCTAAACCCACAAACTCGAAACCCTTGACCCTATTATAAATCAAACAGTAAACCCTATATCTTAAACATACACTAAGTTCTAAACGAAAGTGTACACATGAGTGTACACAAGAGCGTATTAGAGTATACACCATAGTGTGCACCAGAGTATACACTATATAGCGTATATTGAGGCGTTTACACTGTGATGTACACCAAAGTGTGTATATTGTGGCGTACACCATAGCATGTACATCATAGTATAAAAAAGAATGTACACCGTTGCATATACTGTGACATACACAAAAACTTGTACACTGTGGCGTACACCCAAATGTGTACACCATAGTGTACAAAAGAATGTACAATGTAGTGTATAATATGGTGTACACCAAAGTGTATACATTTTGGCGTCCACTGTGGCGTACAACAAAGTGTGTACACTGTGGCGTACACCAAAGCGTATAAACCATAATCGTGTACACTAATTCAACTTGATTTGAGCTCAGTTACATAAATTATTGATATGAGGGAAGATTTGAGAGAACTTACTAGACGAAGTCACCGAGTTGACGCAAGAGGCCATATAAAGAAGTGAGACACTAACCCGACACCCTAATGTCAAATTTTAAATAGTTTTAAAAAATTATCAATATCAGTACACATTTTAAATAGTTTTAAAAAGTTAAAACTTTTAACATTGTTTTACATTGTTAGTAAACATATTTTAAATAGTTATCAATATCAGTAGACACATTTTAAAAAGTTAAAGCCTGAAACTTGAACCATAAACCCTATACCCTAAACTATAAACCATAAACCTTATACCAAATAATGAATCTTTATTATTTACATTTTTGTTTTATTTGTATGTATATTATGTTTGATAATTGTGTTTTGTTTTATTTATGTATACTAAAAATTCAAATTTAAAATATTTGTAAACTTTTTTTGAAATTAAAATTTAAAATATATTCTGAAATTTTCATATATACTTGCATTTTACTATAATTATATGGTCATATATATTTTTTGTTAAACATATTGATCAATAAAATTACAATTAAATGACTTACACACTTCATAGAAACTTGCAACATAAATATAAAACTGTGTGCAATGCCATAAATAAGTTAAAATACACAAAAGTTGAGGTGTACACTACAAGGTGTATACTACTAGGTGTACGCCTTTGTTCTTTACATAAGTGACTTAGTAGTTTCAAATATTAAATGATGTACACATGTAAGACTAACAATGTAAAGAAGTTTCATATGTTATAACTCTTGGTTATACACATTTATAATCTGCAGATTAAGAAAGAAAACTAAGTTTGAGATCTTAGTTTATTAAGCTTGTGATAGGATTCATAAATCAGACATGATGATAGTAAACCACATAAGCTAAATAGTTTTACAAAAAGTTTTCAATATCAGTAGACACAATTTAAATAGTTTTTAGAAGTTAAAACTTTTTTACATTGCCAATAGACATGTTTTAAATATTTTTAATGTTATCAATGTCACTAGACACATTTTAAAAAGTTAAACCCTGAAACTTGAACTCTAAACCATATAACCTAAAATCTGAACCATAACCCTAAACCAAATAATGAATTTGTACTATTTACATATATTATAGTTGTATCAACAAGTGAGACAATGTTGGTGTTTTCATACACTCCTAAATTTTATTATTTACATACATTACAGTTGTATGTATATTATGTTTGATAATTGTTTTTTGTTTTTATGATGTATACTCAAATTTCAAATTTCAAATATTTGTCGAATTTGAAATGAAAATTAAAACATATACTGAAATTATCATATACTTGCATTTTACTATATTTATATGGTAATATATTTTTTTGTTGAACATATTGGTTAATAAAATTATAATTAAATTGCTTACACACTTCATAAATACATGCAGCATAAATATAATACTCTGCATGTAGTGCCATAAATGAGATAAAACAAACAATAATTGAGGTGTACACTAGTAGGTATACACTACTAAGTGTACACAATTAGGTGTACACCCTGTTTTTTACATAAGTGACTTAGCAGTTTCAAATATTAAATGGTATACACTTGTAAGACTAAAGATGTAAAGAAGGTTCATATATTATCTCTTCGTTATACACATTTATAATCTGTAGACAAAGAAACAAAACTAAGTTGGAGATTTAGTTTCTTGTGCTTGTGATAGGGTTAATAAGCAGACCTGATGACGGTAAACCACATAAGCTAAGTAGTTTTAAAAAGTTTGCAATATCAATAAACACGTTTTAAATAGTTTTAAAAGTTAAAACTTTTTATATTGCCAATAGACACATTTTAAATATTCTTAAAGTTATCAATATTAGTAGACACGTTTTTAAAAGTTAAACCGAGAAACTTGAAATCTAAACCTTATAACCTAAACTCTGAACCATAAACCCTAAACCAAATAATGAATTTTACTATTTACATATATTATAGTTGTATCAACAAGTGAGACAATGTTGGTGTTTTCATACACTCCTAAATTTTATTATTTACATATTCTGAGAAATTTATTTGTCAAATTTTGAAATGAAAATGAAAAACATATTCCGACAAATTCATATATACTTTCATTTTACTATATTTATATGATCATATATATTTTTTAGTTAAACATATTGATCAATGTGGTGTACACAACAATGTGTATACTACTAGGTATACACCTTTGTTTTTTACATAGCCGACTAAACAGTTTCATACATTAAATGGTGTACACATGTACGACTAACAATGTAAATAAGGTCCATATATTATAACTCTTGGCTGTACACATTTATAATTTGCAAACAAAGAAACAAAGTTAAGTTACAGATCTTAGATTCTTGAGCTTGTGATAGAGTTCTGAAAGCAGATCTGATGACAACAGATTTGATGACAATTAACCACATAAGCTAGGGAAAGAAAAAGAAGATAGTCTTTAGGATTTCGTTTGCAGATTGGTTCAAGAAGCTGTTAAGTTGTTGAAGTGCCATACCGGCTATTATACTGCAGAGGAAAACATTTATGAACTAGAACATGTAGTACCTACTCGCACATCTTCTCTTTAATGAAGATTTACTTATGAAGCCTTCCAATTTCAACATTAGCATCAATATATTTGGGAGGACAATGAAGAAGATCTTCAATTCGATATTGGATAGAAAGCCTTGGATAAACTACTTAATAGCTTTCCTGCCCACAAACAGAAATTTTAACATAAAAAACTGATTTGATACATTTTAAGGAATAAAAATCAAAATAAAAGTAAGCATTTTGTATAGTCGTATAAATTAATGAGACAATGTTGGTGTCATCTTATACTCATAGATCTAATTATTTACATACATTATAGTTGTTCATTTTGTTTGTATATATATTGCGTTTGATATTTGTGTTTTATTTTTATTAATATACATTCTGACAAATCAGCGGGGTTGGACTAGTGGTACTTGAGGAACAAATCCAATACGGCGAACCCGCAGTTTAATTCCCGCATGCCACCCAGACTGCCTTAAATATTAAGAATATGTGGCTGCTGAGGGCCTCGTGGGATTAGTCGGTTGATCTCGATCGCTGGATCCTCACGGTTATATATATATATATATATATATGTATATATATATAGAAATTCATATATACTCCTCATTTTCTTATATTCATGTGATCATATATAATTTTGTTAGACGTATTGTTCAATAAAATTATAGTTTTGAAAATATAAGTAGGTAAATATATAAAATATTATATAGATTTACATCGAGTATATATCTAATGTACACGAGTACATGTAGACTGCATTATACACTTTACATCGAGTATATATCCAACGTACACTAGTACATGTCACTGCATTATACACGAGTGTACACCAAAACGAGTTCATCAAAGTGTGTACACCGGAACGTGTGTACACCAGAACGTGTGTACACCGGAACGTGTGTACACCGTAGGTATATGAATTTGTTTGATTTATTTCGATTAATCAAACAAAACCACAAAGATGAAATTGACTTCAATTTTTTAATTTCTTTCTGTCATCACTAATGTAAAACTGTGTAGCTAAGAATATAAAGCCTTTGTTTTCCCTATTCCTAAACTCAATATATTATGAAAGACTATGCATTCTTGGTCTTCTTGTGGATGAGTTTGTGTTCAGGTTCTTCTTGTGATGTCTACTCATCATGTTGAACCATACCTTACGGTTTCTCGACTCGTCGTATTTAATAGTTGGGATTGGACCCATTATTGTCTTGGCTCCTTCCTCAGTCCATTGCAGTTTCATTCCCAGTTTACCTGCCCTATAAATTCAACCAAAGAAGGATCAAAAGCCATTCTTTGTTTTCCAAAGAGACTAGAGATGACCAAGTTACCTTTTCTCAAAAACTATCTTGTCGTGGGTCAAGAAAGTGGGTTTCCAGCCACGGCCAATGGAAGAAGATGAATCATCTTCTTCAGGACAAACTCTGAATGTTTCTCTTTCATTCTCTCGTACACAGCATGACTCAACACAACTGGTGTCTCTTGTCCAGAAAACTTTGATGGAAACTCAGGAACCTAACAAACACCATCCACACAATACAACATCTTCAAGATCCATTGTCTATATTCATTGTCAGACGACCTGAGCCATATCGTGGTGAAAGAATCTCTATTGAAAAACTAACACAAATTTGAACCAGATTGGCAATCAACAAACAAAACCTGCAGTTTTACCTTTTAAAACATTGTGCATGTAGGCAAATTTGGAGGAGGTTTCCCGTCAGATAAAAGGGAACTGGATGACGAAAAAGTTATCTCTGGAAAGCTATCATTACAGAGAATTCATAGGATCAATTGGATCATGAATTAAAAGTTATGATAAATTCGTAAATCACTTTCAAAGTTTGGTCCAAATCATCTGAATATGCAGAAACAGAGAAAACTGTCATGTTACAGCATTTTCAAAACATCTTTTAACAAGGTAAATGAATCACGATCGACTTGAAATTTTGTATACATACTCATGACATATCAGACTTCATAATCAACGGTGGGATTGAGACGTGAACGGTTTGTTTGTTAATTATTCATGTCATCTTGAACCTGTTTGCTGTAGTATAAAAACAGTGTTAATTATTCATAGCCTCTTGAATCTGTTTCACACAGTTTGTTGTAAAAAGAGCAAACACACAAGACATCATATGAAAGATTTTGACATCTAACCTCAACAGAGTCAACTCCTCTCGTGCCCCCAACTGTGAAAAACCAATCTCTCAGAGACATGGTATTAAATAGAAAACAAAAAATTATTTTTAATTCGTATAATATTGAAAAGACATAAAACCCTTGAGAAGTTGTAAATATTACAACCTGAACCTGGATTTTACCCACCTATTTCGACCCGATCCACATTTAATTGTAAACCAACTAAACCAAAATTATCAAACCATCTAACCGCTCCACTAACCATTCTCCAATAACAAACCTATCGGTCTTACCCTGAAGCCCTAATTTCCATTTTCTCTTCAAAATTCCTAAATCAAATCGACGAGAAAGCTCCTTCAATGACGAGGAGACGAACTCAAAAGCTCCGAGGAGCACTCCGATGAAAGTCAGTGGAAAAAAAGAAAAGGATGGTGGAAAAGAGACGGGGTAAGAAGAGGAATGAAAATCCAACACATGGGAAGGAGAAGAAGGCAAAATCGTCAGTGAAGAAGGCAAAAGTGAAATCTGTTACAGTGAAGTTTGTAAGGACGATCTCTCCGGTCTCATCGACGGCTCTAAAGAAAAGGACTGGGACGACGAAGCAAACTGAAACAATGGCTTTGGAGAAGACGACGACGACCGAGAAAACGACTGATGTATCGAAGCTGATAAATATTCGTGTGGATGCTGTGGCAGCAGTAGAAGCAACAGAATCGGAAAACGATAAAACGGACACGGAACGACAATGAAGAGAATTTGGCTGCCTGTGATGAAGAGGACGAAAGGGAAGATACTGCCTCTGAAGACAGTGTAGATGAGCCTGATGGATCTAATGAAAAGAATGAAAACGCTGAAGAAGAAGAATCAAAGAAAGTAGAAGAATCAAAAGAAAAAGTGGGAAAGGAAGTAACAAACAATGTAGAGGAATCTCGTGATGAGTCTGGTAATGCTGATGACTCTATTGGTGATGGTAATGTGGGAGAAGTAAGAGAAGAAAATGCGAATGAAGAGAACCCAAACTCAGCGGAATCAGAGAGCGAGCACGAAGAGGTAACAAATTAACAAATATAATTTGATGCGTTGTTTTTTATTAGGTAGAACTATGGAATAGTCTGTAACAGTTTATGTAATACTAGGAAAATACTGGACAACTAGATAATACTTGATAAACTGAAGAAAATAAATATTAGGAGCTTTGAAGTACTAGTGCAATGGAATAGTCATTAACATGAGTTAATGTTACTTGCAGGAATCTGATGAAACCCAGGCAACCGAGGCAATCAAACCATCAAAATGTTCTTTTCTCCATCTGAGTACAAGAAAAAATTAAGCTAGGGACAAGGTGAATGATAGTAGACGCAGTTAAGATGTTAGAAAAGCTGAAACCGAAGTTGTCTAACGTGGAGAGGATCTGGTTTGAGGAACATCATAAATTCAGATACTTTTTCCACATGAAAAGAGAGAACAAACACAAGGTTCAGGGAATGTGGAAGTTGTTGGTGAGGACAGCCGAAAGCAGTAAACGGAGAGAAGTATGGTTCATTGTAAATGGTGTTCCTATCCGTTATGGTCTCAGGGAACACACATTGATATCAGGACTTAACTGTTGCAACTATCCTCTTGACTACAAGGAGTGTGGTGGGACAAAGTTTGTAAAGCGGCATTTCAAGGAAGGAGAACCCATAAGGTTGGAAGATGTGAAAGAGAAGCTGGTGAATATGGGACCCCATAGAGATAGACTTAAGATGGCGGTTATGTTCTTCTTTGGAAGTGTTGTTTGCGCGCAAACAACGGTTGGAAAAGGCGCGAAAAAAACATATTGGATTTTTTTCAGATAGCGGTAGATGATTTTGACTTCTGCAAGACCTTTCCATGTGGGAGGTACTCATATTACTACATGTTAAGGGATATCTCTCACACCATGGATCATTTTGGAGAGGTGGTGAAAGCGAATACGTTATGGCCTCTACCAGGTTTTTGTGTTCCACTAGAGGTAAGTAAAAGTAGAAAATGACATTATCACTCTTGTTGACCAAGAATGGTATTACAAAATGTTGTGTTTTATAGATTCTTGCATTCGAGATAATTCCTAAGTTGGGAAATCTGTTTAGAGAACCTGTTGAAAGAGCTGATGTGGAGTGTCCAAGGATGTGCAAGTCCACATTCAAACCGAATGGAATGGAAGGGATGTCACTTTCACTCATAAACAAGGAACATGGTCATGAGACTGTAAGTTCTTTTTATTTTGTTTTAGTGTTATTCGGTGTTATGGTAGTACTATGGTAGAGGTATGGTAGAACTATGGTAGAACTATGCATAACTATGGTTGCACTCTTGTAGAAGTATGGTAGAACTAAGGTCGAATTTTGGCAAAACTTTGTTAAGTTTTAACAATTATTTTTATTTTTTACAGGATATTCACAGCATCATCCCCACCAAAACTTCATAGGAAGAATCTTTTGGATGAAATTATGGAAGATGAAGACGATGTTTATGAGCCTGATCTAGCAGCCGATAGTTGGGATAAGCGTATGGATGAAGGGTTATCAGTCTTTTTGAAAGACATGTGCGACAAAGATGTTGCCGCGCGAGAAGAACATGCAGAAGAGATAGAAGAGATTGGTAGAAACCCAAGATGGAGTAGAGGTAGCTGAGCAGTCAAATCAAGTGGGTGATGTTATGAAGACCCTGAAAAAAATGGTGACACTAATCAAGAGAGTTGACAAGAAGGTTGACCAATTGGCTGAGAGATTGGCCCATCTAGAGGCGTTTGTCAAGAAAGCAAAAAAACAGAAATCAAGAAAGAAGTGAAGACCTTGTTCTGAGTCTCAACTTGTTTTCTGGATATGACAAACTATGTGTCTTTGTTTGTTTTTGTTGTTTTCTGAAGTAGACAAATTATGTGTCTTTGGTGGTTTTTGTTGTTTTGTTTGTATATTTTAAATGTCCTAATGACTAAATTATCAAGGATATTTCGGATAATTGTCTTAAAACTAGGTAGAAACTCATACAAGTCTTAACATATCATAAGTTTAAACACATTAACTCATTCAAGACTTAACAAACAAAGACTTGTATTATCCAAAATGAAGAAAGAAAACATAAATAAAGTTTTGACACATAAGTGAGAATTGAGAATCTCATGGACGGGTAATAAGGCTCTTAAGCTTTGCATTCTCTTCAGCCATATCATCCACCTGCCTCCTAAGCTCTTAAATTCCTCCTCAACACCGAAAGCCCATGGATAGCGAAAGTACAACCCATCGTCCTGCACGTTCAACATAGTTACACTCAATATCACACAGTTTCACCCAGTATAACACATTTAGTTTCACTCAGTATAACACAGTTTCACCTAGTATAATGCACTTAGTTTCACTCAATATAACAAAGTTTTACCCAGTATAACAAAGTTAGTTTCACTCAGTATAACACAATTTCACCCAGTATAATGCAGTTTACAATGGAGTAAGAGATAACCGACGATTACCTCGAACTTCTTGCATGTGAAGTACCTTCTCCCAGGTGAGGTATCAAAATATGATGGATACTTCGGATTTGCAGAAACATCCTGCTTGATTTCTCCCCACATGGGCAACGGGTTGGAATCCCATACTGCGCATCGGCAACAAACCCTAGCATGTCGTAGTGTTGCTTTAACTTCTTCATGTCCTTCATCTCCTGGTACGGATGAGTCATGATGCAAAGGAAAGGGAAAGGTCTCTGTTCGTGAGAGAAAAGAAGAGTAAGAGGAGTTTAAGAGGATATGGTAGAGTGAGAGAGACAATGGAAAGATGAAGAGAGAGAAGACATGACTCTACATAAGTGAGCTTGAGAGCATAGGGAGTCTACTTTTCGACGGAAAAGTAGAAATAATTTGGGTTTTTTCCGTTTTGGCTCCCAAATAATTTTTATTTTTCCCTCCAAAAAATTAGACATAGTTATACAGAAGTTTCTGGTTTTACCAATGTCCTTCATAGTTCCACTTTTTGTGAATTCAATTTGTTTTAGTGTTACCTATAATTTTAATTTGTTAAGGTAGTTTTACTTTTCAGTTTTCGGCATTACCATGTAATCCTATGTGATTAGTGCAATAATACGTTTGAAATCACCATTTTGTATAATAGTCCTTTACAAGTTATTCTTACATGAATTGTTATTGGAAAGACAATGGAATATATAAGAGAAATTCTAAAACAACGCGCGAGTTTTTGGTCCATCTTATTTTTTGACTATGAGTTATTTTACATATATGTTATTTTCAGTAATCAATTGGAGGCCAATAGGAAGAAGGAGTATGTGTTACATTCAAATTCTAAATCGATGGAACCAACATAAATCCAAACATACTAGTAAGCCGCAGTATTCCATAGTTTTACAAAAGCCAACAGAAATAAATTGTACTACAACACAATCGAAAGTATTCCATAATTCTACAAAAACCAACATAAATAAGATTGAAACGAAGGATGTAGTTTCATTCACTTGGATAATGATGCCTTCCAAACAACAGCCAACTGAAACCAAATTTTTGCCTAGCTTGCCATTTATTTTGTGTCATTTTACGATGTTCTCCAACAGATGGATTCTTCTTATCCTTTTTCCTCCCTCTTTCTTTTGAGGCAATCTGGAGGTATGATATCAATCTCTTTGATGTAGTCTGGTACATTCCAATCAGGCCTGTCCGGCACAGAATAAATGGTCTTGTAATAAGCCAATGCCCAAAGTTCGGTCCAATAATATTTTGAGCACAACTCATGATACTCTAACTTGTCCTCACGCCGACGTCCAAGAGCAGAATCAACCTCAAGGAAATATAAGTAAGCAGCAAATCCGTTCAGACAAGGATACTTTTCATAATCATACACCTTGCAGGTGCTATCAAGGTCACCAAATAAATATTTCCATCGCCAGTGTCGGTTATCTCGTACTCAAGCTCATAACTATTTAACTTATGCACTAGTATTTTCTCAGCTTTTCCCATAGATGGTGCACGTGGATCTCGACAAGAGGAACCAGTTTCTTATCAATCGATCCAAACACAAAATCTTTTTGATGTTCATTTAACCAGTCAGAATTTTTTTGATGTTTGTATCCAACATTGGTATTAAGGCATACCTCCTGGCGTCCTTAAACACACTATTCATCGACTCCGCACTTTTGCTAGTGTTCAAGTTGTATCTGTCTCGTGGAAAATAAATCCTAGCCCATGTGTCTCTTTGAGTGTGCTCCTCCACATACTTGTACGCTGAAGGATATCTCACCTTAAAATATGCGTAAGCAGACTCGAACTCAGCCACTGTGTAACACCTAGCCAACTCCATAAATCTCCATGCGACTACAACTTTGTTGGTGTTACAAGCATGCACTCTCACATTCTGAGCAAGATGCCATATACAATGGCCATGGTGAGATTATGGAAACACATTAGCTACAGCCGCGATGAGGCTCTGATTTCTATCGCTCATAAAAACTAATTCAGAAGAAGTCTCAAAAAAACAAGTCCACCTATTTCTATCGCGATGGTATAACAGTTTTGAGCATCTCAAAAAAACAAGTCCAACTAGCATTATTCTCACCGTCGAGTACACCAATCGCAAGAAAATAATGGTGACGATTAGGATCTTGAGCTTTAGCAAATACTAGTACACCACCATATCCATTCTTCAAAAATGTGACATCCACAACTATCACTTTTCTCATGACCGCAAACCCATCAATAGAAGCTCCCAAAGCTATGAAGAGGACTTGAACTTATTTGCCTCATCCAATTTTACCCTTGTTTTATTTACGGATTGACCTGCTCTAACATGTACATGTAGCTATACAACATCTTGTAGCTGTCTTCCGAACTACCACGCAACTCACTAATAGCTAGATTTTTCCCTCTCAAGGATGCGGAGTAGGATATTGTTACACCAAGTTTTAACTTCACAAGATCAATGATATCTCTCGGAACAGGAGTCTTCAGTTTTCCAGGATATTCCTCATTCAAAAACGATGCAACTAATTATGCTGAGTCTCTCCTCTTGATGTTGCTGCTTTTACTTTGACTAGTCCGAGAGCATATATGCACACCCGTGTACCTCCTAACATAAAAATATCGGTATGTGGAATCTTTGCAGCTCACAAACCCCATTTACAGCTTGCTTCGCAACATTTTACCATCAATCGTCTACGATCTGAATTTTCGATACAAAACGAAAGCATTCACCAAATGCGGCTCTATCCACCAACTCTTGAATTGTGCTTTCTTATTTGGAAATTCCTGAAGCTTGCTCAGACCCAAACCGTCTTCCCATTCCTCTATAACATGACTAGAATTTTCTATATGTGGATGCTCAACATACTTATCTTCTAAATAGGTATCCATATCCACACCAGCGTCCGTCTCCGCTGCGGTGTCTGTCTCCGCTGCGGTTTCCGTCTCCGCTGCGGTGTATGTCTCCGCTGCGGTGTATGTATTCATAAAATCATCTCGTGTTATATTGTCATCATTCTCTGCCTCTATCATCTCCTTCTGTTGATTTGCTTGCCCATTTTCTACATACATAGTTATGGCATTAGGTCCAATTGCATCATCATTTCCCTGCAACACTTCATAATTCATACCAAACGAACTTATGCTCACTCTCGACAGCTTCTCAAACTGATCCGGTTTACTCGTCTCCCCCACTAACAAAAGACATCGACTATTGTCTTTATCAATGGACGTTAAGTAAACGAACAAATCCTCATCATCACAAATATTTAACTCTTTTTCACATCGAATCACCATTGGCATGTACCTCAATTTCAGTTTTACTTTTATTTCATCCAACATAAGCTTTTTATACAATCTTTCTTCTAGCATTTTCAAAGTTATATCCTCCATTGTTGTCTTCATGGTTTCACTATATATGCGATCTTTGAATTTGAAATGTACGCTCACGTATTCCATCATTGTATCCTGCAATAACAACAAAATAAAGTTCAAATTATTCCAGTACCTTTTAGTTCTACCGAGTTATCTACAGTTATACCTAGTTAACTACAGTTATACCTAGTTAACTACAGTTATACCTAGTCATCTAAGGTTTTATGTATTATACCTAGTCATCTATAGTTCTACTAGTTTTACCTAGTTATGCTTCAACTAGAACTGAACTTGAGGTTTTGGGTACTACTATGTGCCAAGCTACGAAATCAATCCCATACATTCAACTGTATGCTTGCATTGTATATCAATTTCATATACAAATCAACCCATAATTAATGCGGTTATAACACCACCAATGTACATACCAAATTCATCATATCCAGTGCAGCTCGAGGAGGAGAGAACAACTAACTTGCATTCCGACCTGGCCCGAAAGAAGGCTCGCTGATGGAAATGTTGTCGTCTGGCTGCGTTGCTGGAGAATTTTCGGTTTCGGGAGCTCTGGGGAGTCGGAGGAGGAGCTGCGAGGGATGGTTTTATTTTTTATTTTTATTTTTTATTTTCTTTTTATTGGAACTTTTAAATGAATCACAATCCAAACCGACCAACCTCAAACCGAGCAAACCCAAACAACTTTTAAATTGTATGAAAACCAAAATATAAATTTACTTTTTTATGACGAAAAGGACATTTTCATCTTTTTGATTTTCATTAACCAACATATCACAAATAGGGGCATAGGGGATTGACGGAGCCCATAGGAGATTGAGGGAGCCCATAGAAAATTTGACATATCACAAATAGGGGCTGTAGAGGAGATGTTTGACCTCAATGTGAGCCTCTTTCGCATTCCACAAGGCCTGAGGATAAACAGTGGTACTTGCGAAATAATCATCTTCATCATCACCCTTGCTCTTACCACCAGGCATCTCCGATTTCTTCTTCTTCTTACAAGTATCCAACGCAGCGATTAAGTTAGGGTTCTGAATCTGCATTGATCCTTCGTCTCTCCTGTTTCTAACATCAACCATTTTTCCTTCTCTCTCAAACAATCAAAGATTCAGATAACACAAAAGCAAAAAAAAGAATTGATTTTTATCAAAACCCAGAGACGATTTCTGAGGGAAGTTCCGACGAATGAACAAAAGACTGAATCAAGCAAGTAATGAACAAGAAGATTGCACACTCGTTGCTAATTATAAGAGAGAAGTCGTAATCACATAATCATGGAAAAAATGATTAAGCATTAGAAAAAGAGAAATTCCCTTAGATAGCCTTTTTTAACTTGTTTGTCACAAAATAGTTTTTAAGGAAGAAAATGACCCAAATGTTTTTTTTAGAAGCTAAAAAAATCATTTATATGCATTTATACCCCTAAGTTTAACTAATTTGCACTTTAGGGTTTAGAGTTAAGGGGTGGGTTTGGGGTTAGGGTTTCAAATTTCAAAAAAAAAATTAAAAAAAATCAAAATTTCAAAAAAAAAAAAGTCTATTTTGGTCATTTTATTTTTTAGGGCTATTTTTGTGACAAAAACTTAAAAAGGGCTATTTAAGAGAATTGCCCTTAGAAAAAATTAATTAAAGGGCAATTCTCTTAAATAGCCATTTTTAAGTTTTTGTCACAAAAATAGCCCTCAAAAAATAAAATGACCAAAATAGACTTTTTTTTTTTGAAAATTTGATTTTTTTTTTATTTTTTTTTTGAAATTTGAAACCCTAACCCCAAACCCACCCCTTTACTCTAAACCCTAAAGTGCAAATTAGTTAACCCTAGGGGTATAAATGCATATAAATAAATTTTTTAGCTTCTAAAAAAAACATTTTGGTCATTTTCTTCCTTAAAAGCTATTTTTGTGACAAATAAACTAAAAGGGGTTATCTAAGGGAATTTCTCTTAATTAAAATGCAGGGAAAATTTAAAATTTACAAAATTGCGGAATACATACTAGATTAATTAAAATAATTTATTAAATAAAAACAAATATATCAACAATTAAAATAATTACTAAAACTTTAGAAAAGAAATAAATTCTATTTAAAATATATTACAAATATTTAGTTATTGTTTAATAAGTTTTTAATAATAAATTTGACATCTTATAATATTATAAAATAATTATAGCATATTTTTATTCACAACATAACTATTTATCATTATAAAATTTATTGCTATTTATTTATAATTTTAAAATAATATTATCATATAATTCAATAATATGCAAGTATTGATTTAGTCAATAATTAACTAAAACTCACTTTTCCACTTAACAAAAAAATTCTTTATATTTTTGTCCTTAAAAACGTAAGTTTGCGTATTGGCATTTTTTCCTTTATTCCGCGACATTTTTATGGTTGGTAAAATACTTGTGTAATTGCGTCTAAAACGTGATTCTGCCATTCCGCATGGTTACCAATCAAAGCCTATGTGGATTTTTTAAAAAAGGTTTTCATTTTTCCAATTAAAACTTGATATTGCCCATTTTGCCAATTACAAACATAAAAATTGTCCAATTTGCCAAACTTTTTCTATATTAAATCTAAAGTCGATTTCTAATTATATAAAATAAAATTCACAAAATATTTTAAAGGATAAATATATTTATTGTTTTTGGTATAAAATTGAATAAACCAAAAACCAACGTTATATAAATTGAAACAAACCAAAATAGATACTGTTTTAATATAGTAGATATTGTTTTAATATAGTAGCTATTTTTTATATACCAAAATACAAAAAAACTCCAGAAATCGAACTGAAACCAAACATATATCTGTATTGGACACCCCTAGTATATAGCTTTGTCTATCATAGTATAAAAGGTATCAAATCCACATAGGCCAATGTTAATGGCTACACATATACAAACCCTAAACCTAACCTAGTGTAAAACGAAAAATATGATAAGGAGGCTTTGTTTATGAATCTAATATAACTAAACTAAAAATGCAGGAAGTCAAATGTTGATGTGGAAAAATTCAACACGTTCTTATCAATAAATTAAAAGAGTTGATAAGAAAGATCAGAAATAGGGGAAAATCTGAAGTCTTTATTGATTGTTTAAATAATACAAAGGAATCAATTCCTTCAGTACTCTTAGATGGAAAAAAAAATCTCGCATACTTCTACTTTTTTATTAATTTATTAAATTTTTATTTAAATAGGAAAATTTAGTAAGAGGCAACGAAACCAAGAGAAACTTGCATAATTACAATCCAAACCAGGCTATTTCGTGGACCATCCAGATCCGATCCATAAAATTTGGATCCCTTTTTCCATAACTTCTGAAAACTTTGTAAGATTTGGTGTAATTGTAAACCTTGGTGTAATTGTACATCTTAATAAAACTTCAACTAATATAAATTGTATCAATTACAAAATTATTCTAAATTGAACTAAGTCGCACTTTTAGATTTGTAATTTTTTATTATGTTATTGTTTGGACACAAGTGTTGTTATTGATATATTTATTAAAGTTAAAATTTATAAATATTATTTTTTATAGAAAAAAAACTAAAAACTTTAGATTATGTGAAATACATTTTACATAAACTTAGTAAAAACTAGATTATTATTACATGTCGTAACTAATAAACATAATTAATCTTCAATTGGCCAGTGAGCAACGGTCAAATGAATTTCTTTGCAGAAGTCACAAGCTGCACATTGCCAGAAACAATGATCACATCTCCACCGTGTTCTTGATACATCTAAGGAAACTACAAACACCGGTTCTATTATTTTGGAGCACCAGCAATCATGTGACACGTTGGGATCTATTCTTTCCAATAGAGACATAAACATCTCAGGTTTTTCGTAAGTCCAATGGTCTGAAAATATTGAAGTAGTGATCATCTGATACATACGATCAATAAATTCACGAGTAAAACTAGGATAGTTGTGAACCAATCCTCTATCATCAACACTAAATGCTAAGTTAAGCATACCATCTATGTACTTGGCCAACAACAATCATCTCTCACATGCAAGATGGATTTTGTCCCTTCCTTCATCAAGTAAATGGAGGACGAAGAACTCATACATTCCTCGCATGTAGATGGCCTCGGGATTACCGAATTGGTAGCACCTAAGCTTGAATGTTGTAACAGCATTGACCTCATCTATCCAGTCATTCAAGTGAAAGAGATCTGCATATCGGTAGAAGTATTCTTCTCTGACAACTTGATTGAACCCGGAGAAAGCAACTCTTGCACTACTAAAGTCTCGGAGATGGCTTGTCGCTACCTTTGAGAGAATCTTATGAAGCATAGAAGGAGGGAGAGAAGCCAAGTTGGAGTTCGACATGGAGAGACATTCGTTTTATCAAGTAAATGGAGAGATTTTCGTTTTATTTATTTAGACAAGGTGATAAACCCTTTTATAATGGGGATGATCCTCGAAGATTCATGATCATCTAACAGTGGCGAAGAGATGATTTATTACCACACTTAATGGTGATTTGATAGACGCCTCGAGAAGACACGAGTTCAGAAAACTGTGTAAAACTTTAATTGATAAAAATATATAAATGTGTATAACTAAGTAAAAGTAACCGATTTAGATTGTGTAAATTCATGAAACTAAGCAAAATTTTAACAATTTAGCTTGTCTAAATTTTTGAAACTGTGTAAAACGTTAAGAAAATTAGAAATTATATTGTTTTAATTTGCTAGAAATAGCATCCAAGATAATAAATGAAAATATTATTTAATAGAGGATATATTACCCCAACTACAAGTTGTAACTCTTCCATTTAAGAGTGCTTTAAAATATATTTCAGATATGTAGATGTAAGTAACATAATCAAAAACACTTATGTAGTAGATATAATGGGAGTGGTCTTCAACACGAAAGCAAATTTTTGATGACCCTAAAATGTCAAAGATGGTGTTTTACATTAGGGATAACATGTAAGTAAAAAAAACATATGATCCCAGCAAGTTGTTTACACTAATCTAATTAATACACATTGTTTTATTCATAATAGTGAGAGTGAGATAAAATGTGTGGCCACTCATGGTCATGCATATGCCTTCCGAGATCGGTTTGATATTATGAGGGGTCGTGGACAGTTCATTGTGGTGCTTAAGATGTGGAGGATCTGTGACCGTTTCAGTAAGTATATTATATTATGTTTTTAGTTTTAAATCTGTATACTTTTAAATGTGTTAGTTGAGTAAAACGTTTCCTAATTTCATTTATACAAATCTTTTAAGTCCTTCTGAACTATATCTTCAGATCGAGGGTGGCTTATTGGACTTTAGGTTCAATCCACATTTGGAGGAGGTTGAGGAGTTTAGACAATCGGTCAATAACAGTGACCTTTATGTTCGGAGGCACGGGCCATAGGACCTTTGTAAAGTTTTATCTTATGTATTGACATGTAAATAGCTCATGAATATTTTATCTTGTGTTTTACCTTTTGTAATTATCCAACTTGAAGTTAACATGAATTTCTAAATATGTCAAACTTATTCTAAATAGATCCAACTTTGTTAAAGTTTTACTTTTGTAATCGGCCAACATCGTGAAACTAAGAATAACTTGAAGTTAACATGAATTTCTAAATAGGGCAAAATTATTTTAAATATGACAAAATTATTCCAAATAGGGCAAAATTATTCTAAATAGCTCCAACTTGGTTAATGTTTTGCTTTTGTAACTAGGTTTCAGCGTGAAACTAAGAATAACTTGAAGTTAGTTTTTGTTTCTCAGTTTTCCAACATCGTAAATATTAGAGAAAATTTTTCAATAAACCAAACTTCGTAGTAGTCCAACATCGTAAACATTAGAGAAACTTTTTCAATATCCATGAATTACTTGTACATCAAAATTCTTATAACTAAAACGACATTGATGATAACACAACCTCCTGATATCATTATCATCTTAAGCATTATTTTGGGACCTTGACTCCTTATTGTTGCTTTCAGCAATTGAACTTCTTCTTCTAGCATTCGAACTTGGTAGTCCAACTGTTGAATCTCGTCGGTGAAAGCTTCATCAACCCATTTGAAGACATGATCATCGTTCTCGAGCTACAACATTTTGCTTAAAAAATTTAAATGTACAACTAATTAAGAGAACGAGCCTTCGATAACTAAAGCTAAACGGATGTACCCTTAGTGAAGCCGCATAGAGACACCGATAATACCAGCGATATGGATTTGGTCTGGATTTGGAGATGAACTTGATGATGCTCTCCCCGAACCAACACTTACTAGGTATTCCCGGAGTTCTTACTCGTCTCCGACAACTGGTAATACCCCCACTCGTAGAAGATGAAGCAGCCGTTATTGGGTTTGACATTATTTCTCTTTCAGGGTTGGGAGAGAATAAGGGAAAGGGGGATTCGAGAAAAAGAGGAGAGAGATAAATGGGAAAGTGAGAGAAAGCAGAAGATAGAGAATGGGCAAAACCAAAAATAAGAGTTTTTATACTTAGCCAATTGGGAAAGGGGAACAGTGAAATTAGAAATTCAAAAAGCTGGTGGGCGGGAAATTTGGATTCTATGTTGATTTTCGTGATAGAAGTCTTACCAAATTTGCAGTTTTACATAATACATCAAAGTTGTACTTTATAATTTTTTACATTTATCTCAGTTTTACTCTAATTGAATGATTAATTTTATGGTTATACCAATTATGTTCAGTTTCCTAGATTCATTTATCATATGATCATCTAAACATAAACTTGATTTCATGCCATAGTAAGTTTTCAAATCAGACAAGGTGAATATTAACGAAAAAACTATAAAAAGACAATGTAATTCCTACATGATTACTAATACGTAACAAGCTGGAATTTTTTTTGTTCTGATTAAATCATAATCAACATAAAATAACTCATATATAACCATCTTACTTTCGTGACTTATTAACAAGTTCTTATTTACAAACCTATTCCTCAGTTTACCTATTGTAGTTATACCAGTAAAGAAAAAAGTTTTACTTAGTTGCACAAACACAAAATACAAATCTCACCTTTCAGAATATTCTAACTTTCAACGTTCCCATACAATAAAAATATTAAAACTGGAAGTAAAAGGTTTACTATCTACTTCTCTTGTGTTTCTTGTGGGGATGTTCATTGTATTCCTTCTGTTCCAAACCAGTACCCACATTCTCTTCTTCTCCATATCCACTCTCACGCTCACCATAGTTCCTACTACATGAGCTTTTTTTTTCAACTCTTGATAGTTGCTCGGTTATTTGAACTATTTTCAATTCTCAGATGTCTTCTACATGCAAAATACTTCTTCTTTGCTCTTTATCCACTGATGTTAGATAAACAAACACATCTTCATCATCCAAAATATATGATTGCCTCTTAGGTTCTACTACCAATGGAATGTAACCCAAATTCAGCATCTTCGTAAACGGATATATTCTCATCTTCCTGCATATCCTCTCTTTCAACAACGAATAAGTGATCTCCTCCAATGATGATGTCCTAAAGGATATAGCATACAAACGAGCATCGGTTGGAATCCATTTATAATCATCTCCAGACTTAGAATAATGTCCATCATAATCAAAGTGTATATTTGTAGAAGAAAGACACATCTGCAATACAAAAAAAAAAGATTAAACCATAAAATTGTACATGGTTATACAGTTATACCATTTAACTTATACTAAGTTATACCTTCTTACACAATTTTGTCAGTAACCAAGTCTTACAGTTTACCTTCTTATCTAACTAAGTTTTCCAACTTTTACAGTTCTAGTTAATTTCTCCTCCTCAATTCGTTTCAATAGTTATCAGTTTTAATTTCCGACGTCTATCTTTTCTTATGATTATACAGTTGTTGATTATCAAATTTCCTAATAGACAGACTATCCACACATTCCGATCCTCGATTAGTCCAGTCCAATTACAACTATATTGTAAATTGGAATCCCTGTAAATCGATCGCTCGTGTAAAGTGGATTCAAAACATTAGGTTTAGCGGAATACGATTTAAGGTACATACCCTGTAAAACGGAATCAATAGCTTAATGATTCAACATCCAAGCAACGAAACCGAGTTTCCTCAATGCTCGGAGCTCGCGATGATTGCGAGGAAAAAGAAACGGAGGCAACGACGAATTCCCGATTTGGGATTCATAATGATTTGATTGGTCATTCAATTCAGTCAACCTCTTAGTCAATAGAAATGGCACTTTGGACATTAACCATCCATATGGAGAGTATCAAAATAGATAAGAGTATGTGAGAATTAGGAAGAGCATGACAAATTAAATTTTACCTCATTAAGAGCATATGAGATTATTCCCCAATACAAAGAGACCCCATAGGCTTTCGCTTTCGCGTCTCTCTAAAATTGCTGTCATGGTAGCAACAACAATTTCATCCGACATGTGTATTTTATATTTTTCAATGGATTTCCATCTTGGAGCAGGACTTCTTACAAGGCTATCTTGATAGAAGCAATTCTCTTTTGAGACACTGAAATACGCCCAGCAGGAACAAAATGAGAATATATTGGTGGTACGTAGTTGTTGTGCCTGAGAGAAGCAGCAAAATGGATTTCAGATCTTTCGAAGGGAGGGCTCATCGTGGAAATGCGATCATGGGGCATTTGAGTGTCTAAGAGCTCATCCACGTGGGAGGAGGATCCGTTTGAACTTCGAGCCAAGCTGATGATAGATTTTATCTGAATTTCTTCTTTTGATATGGTCCTCTAGAACCTTGTGTCTCCTCAAACTATATGGAACGTAAAAATCAGTCTTTCATTCCTCTGTTTGTTTATGCGGAATGGAAAGATGCTGCTAGAAGTCTCGTTAGGCCTTTGCTAGTTCCTCTTCTTGTTTGGAGATCCGACTGTGGATCTCCGTTATTCCTCATTAAGTGCTTCTTCTCTTAAACACAAGGTTTCTTGCCCTCTCCCTCAGACTTATTTGTTTCCGTAACTCTTAAGCTTATGTTTCATAAAAAATGAATGAGCAGGTGCTATAAGCCATAACTTGTAATGTCCTCACCCTTACTCAAATCCTCTCATTCCAATGTTGGGCATCGTGGAAGCAAAGAGTTTTTTTTAAACTGAATTGATTAGGCTTATTTTCCAATCTTTTAATTCATTCACCAGATATTAAATTAGGGGAGAATCGGAAACAATAATCACACAGACAATCATTTATAAGGTATTAAAGAGTTCTTAGTTCAATAGCAGATGGTACAGACTCAACTTATGTGTGTATGCTCTTGCATTTTTGAATTTATGCAAAGACATGTGGATGTAGTCCGGCAATGTCTATCAAACTATCTAATTTTCATTAGTCAGTCCACTGTTAGTTCTATCAAATTACTCAAAGAGCAAACACAGCATAATCATCCAAATCAGCAGTTCAACATCCAAATAAATCATCATAAAGAAGAGTTCAGATCACATAACCATTCACAAAAAAAAAGAGAAACCAAAAGAAATAAAAATGCGTTAGTAATATTTTCCTCCCCTAGTATTTTTTTAATCAGGATAAAGAAATAAATAAATATAGAAATGAAAATAAAAGTAGTCTCAATATCCAATAAACCAATAGAAAAAAGATAGAAAATGTAACTGAATCAGAGACCCTCTAGCGGACTGAGAGATCCACTGATCGTGCGGTAAAGGGTGTAGCCTAGGCGGTTCCGTGCTGAAATCGAGGGTGCCTATGGCCGTCTACTCAGCAGCAGTCAGTCGACTGTTGAGACTGTCGGCTAACTTCTCATCAGAACCGTCGATCTCCATCTGTTCCCGTTGAGGCGGTTCCTTCTTGCGCTGCTGCAATCGCTGCTGTCTTCTGGGATATGCAGTAGGGCTCAGGGGACTTGGTGGTCTAGCACAGCCTATCAAATGAGACCAAATCATATGCCACACTCTATATTGGCGTCGATGATGCCAAAATGTGTACTATAATACCTTGTCCGGATGTCCGGAGTGGCGGGTAATGGTGGCTGTGGTTGCGGGTGTGGAGTCCAAGTAGACTATGGAAATGGATCAGTCGGGGGGAAGTGTAAGACTGCCTCGGTGTGGATCCATGGCGCGATGTCTAGGTGGTCGAGTAGCGCTACACCAAGGTGGCGAGTAGTTCTATGCCTGTGTTGCTGAGTGTCGTCGTCATCCCCACCATCAGTTCCCAAGGGGAGACCGCAAAACCCGCAAAGACAGTCATCAGGGTGGAAATCCAGCTGCTCTTCCTTATCAACTCGAGTAAGATCAAGTCGGGGCATCGAGATCAAGCGTGTATCAGTAGAGGAATGGTGGAAGTGATAGAGATGCACAAAACGTCTTGGCATGCTTCAGGTAGTCCGGATCCATCACGGCATGCCTATCGACCATTGTGTGCTTGCTGAACGGGACGTTGTTGAACAAAAACATTGGAGTCAACAGGCTGTCAAATGTCTCGCCCTTCTCTTCGTGTTGGGCTCCTTTATTCTCTTATGATATACCATGGTTTCTACCACCTTTTGACCATAGTATAAGTCTTATAAGAGTCTATATTATATGTTTATAGTCTTTTTGTGTTATACAGGGTCTATGTACGTTTTGGGCTACTTTGGAGATTTTGAAGTTATTTTGGAGAATTGTGCAGATGCGTCAGAGGTTTAGCAATAGATGGAGAACTTCCAAATATCCGGTGAATTTCATATTTTGACTCAAGATATAAATTTAGTTAACATTCCAATGACATCGGTTTGAGGTCAATTAGATGGTTGGATCAAAAGTTATGCTTGTTTTACTAAAGAGTGGTCAGTCTGACGCGCAAGAGGAAGCTGTCAAGGTTTTTGTATAGTGTCGACCGAAACAACTTTGGTGTCAAACGACACTCCTTCAGATCTGCTCCTGATGAATTTTTATCAGATTCCAAAAATTACAGTTTGGTCGAGAAGTTTCTTTTACTTACAAAAGAACTCAAAGCGTGTTTTAACCTATATTTAACAATCTTGCAGTCATTGTTTAGGCTATGCTTTCTTTTAGGTTTGGAGATAAGATAATAACTCTTTCTCAGTTCTTTTGGATTCCCGATGATTCTTATTTATGCAATCTATTAAGCATGAATTCAAACTTCTCGTATAGCTTAGGAAACTTTGGAGTTAAGCTAATCGTTGCCGTTTTATACGATTGGTTTGAACTTTATACGAAAAAATAACTTTTCGCAGTTTTTATCGTAAAGTTCCAACGATAAATCCGATTGAGACGAAACAAAAAGCATTTTGATCGCGACTCGAAGAGGAATATAAACGAGAGACACAGGATTCCATATGGAGACCCAGGATTGTAGAGATGAGGTCGCCATATGGCGACCCGGTCTTTGAAGGGTTAGGTCACCATATGGTGACCCGGACTCAGAGAGTCTAAGGCGATGGCGACCCGGACTCGGAGAGTCTAGGTCGCCATATGGCTAACCGGACTGTATGGGTGTAGTTCGCCAAAATGGCGATCCAGGTTGTATGAGTTCAGGTTGCCATATGGTGACCCGTAACCCTAGTGCGTAGGTCGCCATATGGCGACCCGTACCTTGCATGTGCAGGTTGCCATATGGTGACCTGTAACTTGCATGTGCAGGTTGCCATATGGTGACCTCTGCTCTGCGCATTCGGGTCGCCATATGGTGACTCGTGTTTTGCGAGTGTGGGTATCCATATGGCGACCCGTGCTTGTAGGGTGTGGGTCGCCATATGGCAACCCATGCTTCCCGAGTGCATGTCGCCATATGGTGACCCGTATTTGCACGGTGCGGGTCACCATATGGAGACCCATGCCTCCTAAGTGTAGGCCGCCATATGGCGACCCTTGCTTGCAGGGTGCGGGTCGCCATAAGGCGACCCATGCTTCCCAAGTGCAGGTTGCCATATGACAATTTGTGCTTGTAGGGTGCGGGTCGCCATATGGCGAACCGTGTTTGCAAGGTGTGATTCGCTGTACAGTGACTTGCTCCTTGTAGCTTGATCGTTTTTTGAAAACTTTCATGAGCCGAAGCCTAGAAAGAAGCATTTTCCAAGGACTTGAGTCGTTGATTTCGTCTTGACCGACTTTGACCCCAACCGTTAGCCCCAGCTTGTTAGGCCATGAGCCTTTAGCGTGAGGCTCTAGCGGATGATTATGCTGGTCGTACAAATTATACAGAATCATCGGCCGAGATTCCGAGAGTGAATAGTAATTTTTTTGCTTATAAGTAGGTGGAGTAAGTATTGAAATTTTACTCATTTGCTCACTTTCTCCAAGGTAGAATTTGTCTCTCTCATTCTCTCCCATAGGTTTTTCTTTATTTAACTCTTTGAAATCATGTCTACCAAAAAGAGAGCTTCTAAGAAAGTCAAGATTCATCATATTAGTCATGAAAATGCTCGGAATGACGAAGAAGTTATCCCAAAACCTGAGTTTGTTCCGCATTCGTTTGATCCTGGGGAGGCCGAGTCCTATTGGGCTGCTTCATGTGAAGTTTCGACCCCTCCACCTGAAGCGCAATTTCCTAGCAGGCCTCCCCATCGGTGGGACCGAAGTCTTCCGAGCAAGAGCTTGTATCCATTCCTCGACAGTGTTCGAGAATTCGGCCGCGTTCTGGAAAACCTGAAGTTCCGGATTCCGCAACAAGACGAAAGGACAGATGATCCCACAGCAGGTTATTTCACCTGTTATGAGGCGCAAATTGTGTGTTGCTGTCTATGGTTTCCAAACCCGGAGATCATCATTTGTACTCTGCACTGTTTTGGGTTATCGTTTGGTCAAATCAATCTTACGGATCTTCAGCACCTCCTTAGAATCTTGGTCCTAGGTTATAAGCATGGGGTGCCCCTTAGTGTTGACCATGTTGAGGCTCTTTCGAAGCCACTGGCCGTGATAGGGGGAATATATCGCCTTGCACCTTGAACCCACATATCGATCATAAGAGAGGCAATCTTGAATGGTAATGCGTGGAGAAATGCTTCTTTTTCTTCTGCCTTAATAGCCGGTTGGTTGAAGAAAGCTACATTCCTGATTTTCACAGTGAATGGGATGTTATGGTACTGCTTGGATATACGTATGTTTCTTGTTTCGTCGATATCTAACTTTCTCGTTCTTTGTTTTTGCAGAGAACAACCCTTTACATCCGTTCCCGGATGATGTGATCGTTGTGAGGGATCTTCTTCGGACTGGTTCGTTCTTTTTGACTTCTTTTACTCCAAAGCGAGTTTTAAAGGCTTTTGAACATCACCAGTCGTGATCTGATCCCGAAGTGGTCGTGGAAGACGGATCTGAACCCGCAATGGATGAGTTCTTGTCGAGGGACATTTTGGTGTCTCGAGGGAACGCAAGGCCTTCTAAGGGCAAAGGGGTCGAGCTAGGCGATCTCGAATTTTCCTCGGACTACTTCTCCTTGCATGGATGGCCTTCCAACTTTTCTTCGGGCAACAAGAGTTGCGCTAGTGATTTTCCCCTACCGGATTGTAACTTCGACGATCTTTTCAAGGATCTTCCGGCTGAGTTCGATCTTCCTCCTACCGTGGATTGTCAGGCGAGGTTGAAAGCATTTGTGGAGGGTTCCAGGATGGTCAATGCGGTTAGTAATGCGAACTTCGCTTATCTCTGCCATATATTCTTTCGGAATATGTTTCCTTAGCTTTGAACCTGTAGAGGGACTGCTCTCATTCAACTCGGCTCTCGAGGCGAGCTACCGGGATGCGAGACTCTGCCGTTTCAAGGCCGAGACGATAGAGAGCGAGGTTGTTCTACTCTGAGAACAGCCTACCACCCGAAACGGGGATTTAGAGAGGAAGCATGCTAAGGAGCTTCGTCGTGCGGAAAGACGAGGGAAACGTGAGGTTGTTGTGGTGGTCGCTGGTTGCGCTACTCAGTTCAAGGCTAAGTTCGGAAAGCTTAGGGGAGCCCAAGATCTTATGGGTGATTTCAGAGAGTGTCGTGGAGCAGTTGGTGCCTTGTCGCGGACAAGGACCGAGTGCTACGTTTTCCAAGCTGAGATGGACATGATAACCAGCTATATGGACGAGTACTAAGGCGCCGATACTATGGTCCCTCCTCTCGAGGAGAAGGTGCTGGGATGTTGGGATCCTATCTCAGTTTCCCTTGATACAGAGGAGACCATGACCGGGGTTGTAGACGAGGGGGTTGAGGTGAATCAGTCGTTCGGCACGTTTGGTCGTTCGATATCAGGGAAATTTTGAGCTTGACCCTTGAACGATCCATCTGTAGTTATTTTTATGTTTTATTTGTGTCGGGCCGAATGTGGCCATTTTTAGGTTTATGCTTAGGCCAAATGGGGTTGTTTTTATTTGGGACTGGCCATATGTGGCTTCGAATCCCTGCTTCAAATGGCTTATATATTGAAAAACAGATCATATTTTAGAAGAATTTTGAGAAGTTATGATTTCGATTTGTGTAGAGGGAAGAACGTGAGTTGTCATCTCGCATCTAACTCGTATTTGTGTATCATACTATTCGTGGCTCGTTCTAGATGCATGGAAAAGTTCCATGAGCGTTTAGATGTGAACGAAGAGACATGCTTTCAAGATCTCATATCTTTCGATACTCATGCCTTGAGACGTTAGAGACCACTGTGTTAGGTTTAGGGCAAGGCTTAGGTTTACTCTCGGTTAAGGCTGTGCGATGACTAATCGGCTTTCATTTTCATGTTGCGATTTCAACCTGATTCCATACCGCTTTAAACTCCGCGATATGTTCTCGGCTTATACGACTTGTATGGTCGGAATCGAGCATCTCTCCAAAGACAATTTTAAGTCTCCTTGAAGTGCTGACCAAAATTTCAGATTTTTTGTGTGCAATTATCCTAGTCGGATGTATGAGAACCATTCGTGAGAAAGGTTAGGTGCGTCTGTTTAGGACGGCTAATGTACTCGTCGAGGCCAATCGGCGAGTAAGGTGTAAGAGCGAGTGCTCGTTTACGATTATAATCGCGAGCGGACTGTTTCTGAGTATTGAAAATATATTTTTGGAGGTTTCATGCGACGTCTCGCATTATGCTCTGAAAGTATAAGGTGTGTAAGTTGACGATTTCGGGTGTGAACTGATGTTCGACCTCTTCGAGGACAGGGACTCGATGTGTTTTACCAGAAGGTGTTTTACGAGTAAGTAATTGTAGCGAAGAGTTTGGTTCGTAATTGGATAGTTCAGAATAGTTTTAGATGTTCATATGATAAAAGAGACTCTGCAAGATTTGCGTTTTCTTATTATTGAAATTTTTAAAAAAAAATCTCGAGTACAAGGTGAATATCTAAAATGTGGGAGTATACGAGTATACGTATATGCACCCACTCCCCCTGTAATAACCCTCATGAACCAATGAATTTTTGGTCGAGAAAAATTCCGCTAAACTAGTTTGGAGTTGGTCTGATCAGAATTAAAATAAAACCCAACCCGGTGAATTAATGTTTCGATGAGACTGTCGTGTGGTCGAAAGACCTTCTCTTGATAGATCTGGTCGAGTTTTAATTATTATGGTCGAGTTTTATTAAAGCTGAAAGCGTTTATCTTAAAGAAAGACGAGATCCGATGGACGGGAAACGTTTGGTCGAAAACTGCCCAAAAAGACCATTCAGCTACTTGGCCGTTCATGTGCGATGCACATGATTTTCACCTGCTTGCTTGCTTGACCAGTCATGTGTCATGCACCTTCCTGCCTGCCTGCTTGGTTAATGAGTTAATCATGTGCAAGTCACCAGCTACTTGCTTCAGCTGCTTTCAGCTTTTTTCATGGGAAGGAAAAGTTCAGATGCTGGTGCTGCTTGGTGTGCTGAAGCATGTCTCCAGCTGTCTAGCCTCAGCTCTGCCTTGTGTGGGAGCAAACCCTTGTCTGAAGTAACTCCTCATGCTAGAAAACACCATCTTCTCTCCTCTGGACGTCCTGTTACAGAAGTAAAAGAAGAGAGAAATCAGTAAGAATTTGAGAGAAAAAAATCAGTAAGAGTTTGAGAGGAAAAATCGGAAAAAATTAAGGAAAAATCAGAGATTAAACACAGGAGCATGGACGACCCTTTCTAACCTTCTTGTGCCTTTAATCAGTGGCTGTGGTGTGTGGAAGATTTGTAGATTGTTCAGGAGATCCATGAGACCAGTCCACAACTTATCAGTATTGAGTATTAAACCGGTAAGACATTCAATCAGTTTGTTTGGATCAGTTTGATCATATTAGTTCTAGTGAAGCTTTATGTCTGGAGTAAACCCTAAGCCATGCTCTGTTCTGTTTGAGTTTTAACTGAACCTTATCTCTCTCTTTTAATCGGTTTAGCTATGAGCTAAGCTTGGAGGAGGGGCACCATCTGAGATCAAATAACCGTGAGTTCTTGTGGTAAGCTTCAGCTTTATGATTCAGCCATGTTCATATCAGAACGTGTGTTGTGTGTTTAATAACCTGTCTGGATCAGTTATCTAAGCTCCTGCACAATCCAGTTTATTTTTGGTTTATGATTGAATCAGTTTCATAGAACGCTAGCTAAGCCTTTATGAACTGATTGGATTTAACCGGACAGATTTAATCCTGTCCTAAATCCACCTTGTCTGAACTGAGCTGATCTGATATAGGAAGAGTAGAACCGAGCTTAAACTGAATTGATTTAATTAGTTAGCTTGAACCAAACTGCTGGATTATTAATGCTCTGAACCGAACAGATTTGATCTTGTCTAGTACTGATCTGAGCCGTGCTGTATATGATCTGAAGTTGTTTTGAACTGATCTAGTCTGAGTAGAACCAAGCTAAGCTGTTGTGAACTGATTATAACCGGACTAAACTGAGCATGAGCTGAGCTGTTATAAACCGATTTAAGTTGTTATAGCCTGAACCGAACTGATCTTGAGATCAAACCACTCTGTTTCAGGTCAGTGGTCGAGAGAAGCTTGAAGGATCAACCAGATTCATCAAGTAGAATCATGTTCTGTCTAGGTAAGAACTTGATCATGGACTGATCATTTCTTAGAACCGTTAGTGAACTGATATAAGTTGATGATCTGAGCTGAGTTTAGTTTCTGTTTGAACTGAACTGAATAATCTTGTATCCAAATGTCCTGTCTTGGTTCAGTNTAGATAGATGATGAATAAGTTATGAATGAGTATGCATGATTGCATACTGAATATGGTTGATTGATAAGCAAAGTATCTTAATCTATAATTGAATGTGAGGTGTTTACTTATGTAAACACTTAAGAAATATTATGAATTATTATTTGAGGTTTATCCCGAGCCTTAGTACTTATTCTCAAGTACTAATATATAAGTATATTACTAAGTATATAAGTATAAATCATGTGAAGTCTTATTGTATACTCACTCTCCCAAACTTCCCGCATTGCCGTGAATTGGTCCTGCGATATGGAACAAGGTCATGAAGACACGATGATGGGGTCGCACCCTGGAGGCCGTGTAACTGCATGCAGCGTTAGATGTTCGATCTTGGAGTATCTGAAGGAGATGATGTTATATTTATTTTCCCACTAAGCTCGGTTAGACTTGGTTGTTTTCCGAGTTTATTATATATATATATATATATATATATATATATTATGTGTATGAGTGAATGGCGGGTATCTTGGAGGTGATGTTTAATATGAGATTCACATCGATGGAATGATAAGCCTTATATATATTTTATTAGTTATGGAATATATTTCTACTGCATACAAATGGAGTTCATTGCTCGGGATATTATTAATATATGTTGGGGTGCGGGATTAGACTCACTGAGTAAACTAGTTACTCATGACTCATTTGTGATGCAGGTTACCAGTAGGTGGGAGACCTTACTCTAGGACGGGAAGGAACAGCATTAGCCAGCAGTATATTTATTATCCTTGCAAGACGTTTTGTATATAGATTTTGTATAAAGCTTGTTTTCCGATAACTTCAAGGTCGACCTATAACATTTTTGTAAGATGATTTTTGAATGAATAAATATATAATGTATAAAGATTTTTCTAAAGTACGGGTTCCATATGATATTAGTCCTTGTCCGGGACAAACTAACTATCGGGTATTGCTTGGTCGGGTTGAAAAGCCTTAAGCGATATCCGATAGGAGCGTCGATGTTCTCAGATTGCTAGTCCAAGGAACTCAAAAGTATTCGGGAACCTCGGGTCAGCTTTCAGGGAGCATCAACCATGTCATTTCCGGTCATCTACAATCGGGGGTGTCACAAGGTGGTATCAGAGCATGGTTATACGATGCTTGAATGGGACTTGTTTCAAACTTTTGTCAAGTCAAAATGAGTCGCAAGGATGACTAGGATATGTTGGCTGGTTCCTTCATATTAGGATAGATAGTCATGGGTAGTTAACTTACCGTTAACTTTCATAGCAGATGTACCGAAACAAGATCGATGGGGTGGAGCGTACTAACCGATTTTGATCCCGTCACGCTTCAGTTTGCTATCGTCATGCTCATGTTTGCTATCGTCATGCTTTTCCTGCCGTGCTATTGGGTTCTACTGTGGATATATTTCAGAGAGATATACGGGACCGAGTCGACACATCGAACACATATATTGACATATTTGTTATCGATGTCAAAGTGGACGTGGTTTTTGATGGTTCAGTTTCGGGAGATTCTTCTGCACATGATCACCCAGATGCATATGTTCTTCCAGATGCTCAAGTTTATCCACCTTATGCTCAGACGTTCCACAACCAGAGTCGTACAAGCCTGATTGATTCAGCAAGTGTTTCAAGCTTAGCTTAGGTGGCGTAGATAGTTCGATTGTAGTACAAGACGATGGACGTACCCGCACCATTCCGTTGCAACAAGACATCTTAATGTTTCTGAAGAGGATCAAGAAGGTGGGACCACAAGATACCGAATAACGACTAAACCATTCCATGTAGACTTTAGATTGAGGAAGTTTTTGAAGGCAATACTGAGAGAAGAACGACTGACGGAGCCCATTGTTCCGAAGATTGCAAGAAGAATATGGAAGTATACAATATCAAGAAGGATGCAGTGAGTTATATATCAAGTGTCAAGCGTTATTATGGGAATGTTAATCCAAGTTAGATAGATTTCTTCCGAGGATTTAAGAAGTACTTTCTACTCAAGGCATGGGAAATTTTGAAGATTCAGCTTATAGAGTTGGCACAGTGAGATGTTTCGCCAAGATTTTGAAGTTGAGTGAATTTGATTCATCCATTATGGTTTGTAGGATGAGCTGAAGATCATTAGTGAATTTCCATGGGGACTTAGCCAATAATTTTGAAGCAAACAAAAGACCATGGAGTTCTAGATCTTTGAGGAGATGGTGGAGTATGATGTGTATGTTAAGAGAGTTGTTACTGCCAAGGAAGATTCTTCTTGCCATTTAGACCGTCTAAAGGCTATCTGTTCAGATCGGAGGCCAGTTAATGAATCAAGAAAGTTGATGGAGATGATTTTGGTTGGACGTTTCCTCAGATCAAGATCGAGTACCCAAAGTTTTTATGGTTGTGACTAGCCAGGAAAATATGGTTGTGCTTCATGTGTAAGGATCTTGGATTGTTTACATCATTTGCACTGTCGTCGTTCCTATGAAGAGTAAGGATGATATTCTACACTCAACCATGAAGTTACCCAATTCATGTACCTATACATAGGGTACCAATTGATGGACTTGTTCGCTTTTCCTTACCATTAGTCCCTAACAAAGTGTTTGGCTATTTGGGTAGAGTTTACGCTTTAGATTTTCCTGGACCGTCAAAACTCCTGAAAGGTCCAATCGTAGGTTTGCTTCTTATCCCAGTGTGTGGTGTGTGGATTTTAAAAAATATTTATAAAAGATTTAATAAATAAGTAAATTTGTGATCAAGGTGTCGTTAGATACCTTGCCTATGGACGGAATTTTCCCCATATTGTGTTTGATTTGGGAACAACATATAGATGTAGTTCCTGAGTAGTGTCATAGTTTTAGGGAGGATTAACTTTAGTGAATTCAAGTATACCATTTTTATTTGTGGNGTGATGTTTAAGATAGGATTCACATTGGTGGAATGAAAGGCCTTATATTATATGAGTTATGGAATATGTTTCCACTGCATACAAATGATGTTAATTGCTCGGGGTATTATTATTATGTGTTGGGGTGCGGGATTAGACTCACTGAGTAAACTAGTTACTCATGACTCATTTGTGATGCAGGTTACCAGTAGGTGAGAGATCTTACTCTAGGACGGGAAGGAACAGCATTAGCCAGCGGTAGATTTATTATCCTTGCAAAGACGTTTTGTAAATAGCTTTTGTATAAAGCTTGTTTTCCGATAACTTCAAGGTCGACCTATAACATTTTTGTAAGATGATTTTTGAATGAATAAATTTATAATGTATAAATATTTTTCTAAAGTACGGGTTCCATATGATATTAGTCCTTGTCCGGGACGAACTAACTATCAGGTATTACTTAATCGGGTTGAAAAGCCTTAAGTAATATCCAATAGGAGCGTCAATGTTCTCAGATTGCTAGTCCAAGGAACTCGGAAGTATTCGGAACCTCGGGTTGGCTTTCGGGGAGCATCAACCGTGTCATTTCCGGTCATCTACGATCGGGGGTGTCACACCCCCCCCCCTTTTTTAGAGAGGGGGATAGCTGAACTTGTCTTTTGACAAGCTTCCTATGTACCCCTTTTGAGGATCAAGCCATCTCGTAGTTCAGTGTTTTGGCAGTGAGTGTTTCTACTCGGCCGTAGTTGCGTCGACCACCTTAGTCGCGGTGACTGGCAGGGTCAACGTCTTTTTCCGGAATTTTCTCCTCCGGTTGGGTTGTTGCATTGGGCTCGGACGTTTTCTTGTTATCTTCGTTCAGAGCCGTTGCTTGGGGTGACGATTTTGGATCGTCTTTTTGAGAGACGTTTTCAGTCGGTGGCTGAGTGGTCTTTGCTCGTTTGGGTTTTACCATCGAAGTAGTTGTGATCTATCTTATCTTGTGTTCAGCTAAGAGACAGAGTCGCGACTGTTTCTGGCTACCCCAGATCATGGCAGTTCCATTTTGAGTTGGGAACTTAATGCATAGGTGGTAGGTTGAAGGGACTGCCTTCATGACGTTGAGCCAGAGAGTGCCCATGATTACATTGTAGATGGTGGGGTAGTCAACGACTGCGAAGTCGATGATTTTCATTACTTCTTTAACCATGACCGGGAGTTTAATCCATTTGAGAGTCATTTTGGTTACGCCAGAGAAACTGGTCAATGGTTTTGGCGTTGGTACGACCTATTTCAGCTCGACGTTCATCCTCCTGAGAGTATCGCGGAAGATGACATGGACTTCCTCCCAGTATCGATGAGGACTCTGGCGACCTCGATATCTTTGATTATGAGGTCAATGATGAGTGGGTTGCAGTGAGGTTGATCGAATTCATCAGCATCCTCCTCCTCGAAGGTGATGGAGTTATTTTGGTTATCCAAAGGCGGAGACCAGGTTAGCCAGTTCTCGCTTGCTTCTGCCTTTCGCTGATAGGCATTGATCGATTAGACCAGGTCGCCACAAAACTGTGATCCTCCGATGATCATGTTAATCTTACAATGGTTGCTGCCGTTACCCTTCTCATCCTGCCTCCTTCCATGTTTATCTACCGAAGAGTTTTCAGTTTGGGGAGGTTTGTCGTTTTTGGAGGACGATCAGAGTCGTGGATAAGGTCCTTGATATGTTGTGTTTTTAACGCATTCTAACCTTTGTTTTCAAGTATTTTTCGAGTCCTTTTTGTGTTTCTGAGTCTTATCAGGTTGGAATACGTTATGATGGATTTATGGACACAAGAAGCAAAGAATGGAGCAAAATGGAGAAAAATGATGTTTTGGGCTAGATCGGTCGATCCGAAGCTAGATCGATCGGTCCCATGTTATTAAAGAATTGCGGAACATTTCTAGATCGAGACGGACGAAGAAAATCGATTGCCCAAAACCGGATCGGTCGATCCCAAAATGGCAGGTCGATCCGCCGGTCGATCCCGACCCGGGTCTGCATGATCAAAAACAAGATTTTTGGTTTAATTCAATTTTTGAGCCGGTTTAACCTAGCAATTCGTGCCAGACCGATTGGGATCTTTATTTTGAGTTTTTCGTGAGTTTTTTGTGGACTAAGCTTTCTTTTGGGTCATACTTTTTGTTGGAGATTTGGGAGAGAGAATCATTACCTTTGGAGAAGAATTCAAATCCAGTTTTCGATTTCTAATTTCATTATGCATTATTCATCATTTCTCTGTGTTTCTTCTGCTATGTTTGAGTAGTTTATTAGTTAGATTTAGGGTTTCGAGGGAATTCATGGATTGATGATTATGATTTGTTAGAGTAGGGAATAATCTATCTGTTTCTTCATCTAGGTGGTCCTTAATGCTCAAATTGGATTGATCATCTAGTTTCTGATTATAGGTTTTTTAATGCACCAAAAGTGTTTGATTAAATTCTTGAATGAACCTAGATAAGCAAAATATTCTTAACCAATGGAAGTTGTTGTTAGGAAGTTTTGTAAACTTATCAAACTTGTTCTTATTGCATGTTTAGAATCTGAAATTCAACGGAAGTTAGCCTTTAAGATTCTAATACATAGGGTTTAGTACTACGGAAGTAGACTAGTCTAATTAAGTGATTTGAGTTCTAGAGCAGTTCTTATTACATCCCTTATTGAACAATAATATCATATAATCTGTGTTTTCTGAGATTCCCGAGATTTGACACTTTTTTCACAAGTTTACTCGTTATTTATTTTATGCTTCTAAATTCTTGCAACTGGAAACTACAAACAAACTCCCATTTTGTCTTAGCTTAACTCTACTCTCGAAGAGTCGTTGTGTAACCTTGGTCCTCGTGGATTCGATCTCTGAAATACTATTGCGGTTCACTGTGCACTTGCAGTATACTTTCAGTGGTTAAAACCTGATTGTATCAAGTTTTTTAGCGTCGTTTCCGGGGACCAATAGTATTACCTACGAGTCCATGACTAGAGTTTAGTCTAGGACCTTTCTTCAATACTAATATTCTCTTTTTTTCTTTCTTTCTTGTGTGTTCCAGGTGAAAAAGAAAGACATGGCTGACAGCGAAGGAGAGCAGAATGTCGTCAACGCTGCTACTGCACGACAGCAACCTCAGTCTCTTCCTCTCAAAACCTATGATACTCCACATGCCTTCTACCAGAACAGATCTGCAATTCAGATACCTCCGGTTGAGGGACAAGACTATAAGATTAAGCCTCAGATTTTTGCTCTAGTCAAGCAGCAAATGTTCCATGGATTACCTTCAGAAAGTCCAATGGAACATATAGAGAACCTTGAGGAAATCTGCAGTACTACGAGATCTAATGGTGTTCCTTATGACTACCTTTGCTGCAAGCTCTTTGCTTTCTCTCTCAGCGATAAGGCATTGAGATGGCTGAAATCTCTTCCTGCTGGATCTATCACTACTTAGGATCAGTGTAGAGCAATCTTCTTGGACAGCTTCTATACAAAGTCCAAAACAGCTACTCTCAGAAGTAAGATCACTAACTTCCAGCAGCCTACTTCTGAACCTATGAATAAAGCATGGGAAAGGTTCAAGGAGTATCTCAGAGATTGTCCACATCATGGTTATTCTAAAGAGCATCTCAACATCTTCTACAATGGAGTAAATTGGAATATCAAAAATTCTCTTAATGCAGCCAGCAATGGAGATTTCATGACAAAGACTCAAGAAGAGGCTTACACACTGATCGAAAACCTCGCTTCCAGCTCTAGCAATCACTGCTTAGAGTATGATAGAACAGGACGAAACAATAGTGTGGAAGCTCAGAAGATCGATGAGCTGAATGCAAAGATAAACATGCTGATTCGGAGAGATCAAAGAGCTGTCAACTCATGTGAGGACGCTGAAGAAGGAGCTCTCTTTCAGGCTTTTGGAAACTCGGTTTCAGTAGTTCAAGAATCTAAACTAGAAATGATGATGCAGCAGCTGATAGATAATCAGAAAAATGAAGCCAGTGATGTGGGCATGAAGTTTGACAGCATCAGTTCGAAAGTAAACACCATGTATCAGGACTTGAACAACAGATTGGAGTCTCTATCAGCTCATGTCGACAAACTAGATACACAAGTGGCTCAAAACACTGAAGCGATAAAGAGGCTGCAGCAAGTTCCTCTAGGAAGAGACAAATCAAATTTACGAGAGCAGTGCAATATGGTTTTAGCAAGAAAGAAGAATCAGGAGGAACATGTTTATGTGGAATCACCGCCATATATTCCTAAGGTTCCATACCCAATGCCTCCTAGACACTTGATGGACTCCATTAGTGCAGAGAAGCTAGCAGGCTTTAACAAGATGGTGAGAAGGCTTCCTAAAGGAATATCATTCGAAGATGCTAGGGAGATTCGTCCATTGCATATGTTCTTTAAAAACTGTAGAGAGACTCAAGAGGAGATTAAAGCTCTTTTTACTGAGGCATTGACTGAACTAGCACCACTGAGAGTATTGCCTAAGGTTGAAGATCCTGGAAAATTTGTATTTCCATGCTCCATAGCTGGTTTGGAGTTTAAGGAGTCTTTGTGTGATTCTGGATTTAGTGTGAACATCATGTCAAAGGCAATCGAAGAGAAGCTGGGAATTGATAGGATCCAGCCATCCAAGATGACTCTTGCATTTGCTAACTCCTCCACAACAACTCCACATGGTACAATCTATGAACTACCTGTACAAGTGAGAGGCTCCTTGGTACATGTCAATTTTCAGATTGTAGAGATGGTTGAAGCTTCTGTGATACCATTGGTCCTTGGAAGGCCATTCATGGCTACAGTGGGTGTTATAATCGATCTTCCCAACAAAAGAGTTTCATTTGTTAACATAGACAAAAAGGTCTTCTATAAAGCAATTCCCACCAAGAGAGTTCAAAGGCATGAATCTTGTATCACTGTGAATGTTCCTGAAAAAGAACTTAGTGGTATAAAAGAGGTCAAAGAAGTCCTGGATGGAGACCCCTCAGCTATCTGCCATGAAAACCTGTAAGCAACTTAGTGTCAAAGCCAATATTAAGAGAAAAAGGATTAAGGTTGGTCATATGACTTTGGTTCCTATGAAATTTGATGGAGACTCAGTTGAATATGAGGTGACATGTAAAGGAACCTCAAACCCTTTCTATAAGGTTAGAGTGTTCCTTACTTATGAGTTCAAGAAGAAAGGACAAAATGATATGAAAGATTTGTTGAATGAATTTCTTGAGCTTAGCATGTCTAATTGTGGAGATTGTTTTGGAACAAGTTCATCCACTCAATCTGGTTGATCTCCATACCGAAGTCGAGCTAAAGACCTAAACAAGCGCTTAGTGGGAGGCAACCCACTTGTAAGTTTACATGTTTACTTTTAGTTTTACTTTGTTTTTGATATTTGGTTTTGGTTTTTGTTTCTTTACACCTTCTTCTTCACCTACTTTCACACCGAGACAGTGTGGACTAAGTCAGGGGGAGGGTCTTTGTCGTTACTAACCTGTTTGTTTGTTTTGTGTTCTTTTTCCTTTTGTAGTCTTGAGTCTGTTGTTTTATTGAGTCAAAATTTAGTCGGGAACTATGAATTTTTCTTAGAACTGTTGCCTAACTAATGTTTCAACGACCATTCTTTCAGCTAATGACTGCAGATTGTACAACATGAAAAACACCAAAGTGAATTGATCTGCCATTACCATCCATACTTGTTTGGGTGTTTGAAGGATCCAAAGATGACCTCCCACCTAATCTACTTGATTCCTCTTGTCTTGGGGCTTGGCATACATTGGATCGGACTCCTCATTCAGGTCTGAAAAGAATAGTATGTGTGAGTATAGTTTCCCTTTCTCTTCCCTTCAAAAAAAAAAAGGATAAAGGTCAAAAAGAAATGAACTAGGTGCTTAGTGGTTACCACCATTAGTGCTTGTGTCTCATGGAAGCATGTCCAATAAACTCAGTTGATAGAAAAAAAATAAAATGATACCATACAAGGTAGGGAAAAATTGACTGAGTGAAGTGAGAAAAGAGAGAAGAAAGAAACTAGAAGTAAGACTTTCTGTATGATCAAAAACTTGAATGAGTAAGAATCCATGTGTCCTATGATCAATACTCCCTCGATGAGACTGCACGTTCAGTCCTAAAATGAGGTCAGTGATGGTGAATTTGGACAACTCTCATGAGTTGTGGGCTGAAAATGGTTGGGTTGCTAAGCTGAGGTCGAATACATGGAAGTACCTTCTTAGGTTGGTGCTATTAGATGTGGCTTGCAACTGACAATGGTAAAGCAGTGTTAATATGTGAGTTCCTACGTTTTCAAACCTCTTTCTCGGATCATGGTAATTTGGTTGAGGACAAGCAAAAGACTAAGTCTGGGAGAGTTGATATGTTGTGTTTTTAACCCATTCTAACCTTTGTTTTCAAGTATTTTTTCGAGTCCTTTTTGTGTGTTTTGAGTCTTTTCAGGTTGGAATACGCTATGATGGAGTTATGGACACAAGAAGCAAAGAATGGAGCAAAATGGAGAAAAATGATGTTTTTGAGCTAGATCGGTCGATCCGAAGCTAGATCAGTCGATCCGAAGCTAGATCGATCGATCCCATGTTATTAAAGAATTGCGGAACGTTTCTAGATCGAGCCGAATGAAGAAAATCGATTGCCCAAAACCGGATCGGTTGATCCCGAAATGGCAGGTCGATCCGCCAGTCGATCCCGACCCGGGTCTGCATGACCAAAAACCAGATTTTTGGTTTTATTCAATTTTTGAGCCGGTTTAACCTAGGGATTCGTGCCAGATGGGTTGGGATCTTTATTTTGAGTTTTTCATGAGTTTTTGGGGACTAAGCTTTCTTTTGGATCATACTTTGTTGTTTGGAGATTTGGGAGAGAGAATCATTACCTTTGGAGAAGAATTCAAATCCAGTTTTTGATTTCTAATTTCATTATGCATTATTCATCATTTCTCTGTGTTTCTTCTGCTATGTTTTAGTAGCTTATTAGTTAGGTTTAGGGTTTCGAGGAAATTCATGGATTGATGATTATGATTTGTTAGAGTAGGGAATAATCTATCATTTTCTTCATCTAGGTTGTCTTTAATGCTCAATTTGGATTGATCATCTAGTTTTTGATCATATATTTTTTAATGCACCAAAGGTGTTTGATTAAATTCTTGAATGAACCTAGATGAGCAAAATATTCTTAAGCAATGGAAGTTGTTGTTAGGAAGTTTTGTAAACTTATCAAACTTGTTCTTATTGCATGTTTAGAATCTGAAATTCAACGGAAGTTAGCTTTTAAGATTCTAATACATAGGGTTTAGTACTACGGAAGTAGACTAGTCTAATTAAGTGATTTGAGTTCTAGAACAGTTCTTAATACATCCCTTATTGAACAATAATATCATATAATCTGTGTTTTCTGAGATTCCCGAGATTTGACACTTTTTTCACAAGTTTACTCGTTATTTATTTTATGCTTCTAAATTCTTGCAACTGGAAACTACAAACAAACTCCCATTTTGTCTTAGCTTAACTCTACTCTCGAAGAGTCGTTGTGTAACCTTGGTCCTCGTGGATTCGATCTCTGAAATACTATTGCGGTTGACTGTGCACTTGCAGTATACTTTCAGTGGTTAAAACCTGATTGTATCAGTCCTTCACGCTTGTTACCTCGAAGAATTCTCCCGCGACTAGTTTTTCTGCCAATCTCGCTCCGAGAACTTTGCAGTTAACGGTCGAGTGGCCGCGAGTCTTATGGAAGTTGCAGAAGACGTTCTCATCGTAATTAGAATTTCGGGTAAACATGTTGTCCGAGGTTCGTCCCTGCTCAGAGCCGGAGTTGATGGCATAATTATGCGCCCCTTGGTTTCTTCTCCCTCGCGATGGGCAGTTTTCTTCTTTTTGACTTATGATCTGAAGCCGGATCTCTCGAAGAAGTTTTCATCGGTTTGTGCTTTTGCGACAGCACCTTGGTCTCTTCCTCGATCATGATGTAGCTTGTGGCCTTGTGTAATGCGTCCTGAATGGTTCACGGTTTTTCAAGGGTGATCCACTTCCTGTACTTTGATTTGTACTAGAGCATCTTTCAAAGTGCGTCCACGGCTACCTTATCGCTGATCCCGCTGACTCTCGCCATAACGAGTTTGAATCGGTTGATAAAATCGCTGAGTGATTCATCCTCCCTTTGAGACAAGCTCCATAGGTTGACGTCGGAAGTTTCTTGGTTTATAAACATCGAGTATTGCTTGAGAAACTCCGAAGCGAGTTGGCGGAAGCTTCTGATGGAATTTCGCCTTAAGGCAAGAGAACCATTTGAGTGCGGCTCCATCAAGATTTTTGACAAAGAGGCGGCATTGGCCGGCATCTCTTTCATTTTACATGAACTTGCCCCTTTCCAACGTGATCTCAAAGGCCTGTAGGTATGCTTTGGGATCAGTTGTACCATTGTACGTTGGTACCTTGATCTTTCCTGGATCTGATACTCTGGTGTTTACGATACGGGGCGTGAAGGGATTTTTTACGAGCTTCCTTAAGCAGCTGGTCGATCTCAGGTGCGGAGCTAGTCTCATGGTGAATCTGTGATTTCACCGCTTTTACTTCTACAACTGTTCTCATGAGATCAATACGAAGATCGCGGATCTCGGACTCATCGTTAGAAGTTTCCCGAGTATGCTCTTCAGCCAGCTTTTCCTGCTCTACCCAGAAGATATTTTCTTCCTATTCCGTCATGGATTTGTCGAGCAGGTATTCTTGAGCATTGTGGCTTCTTCTCCTTCGTGGATACACGTCTGCGTCTTGGTCTGAAGGCTTGGGCTGACTGCTGGAATCCACGTTAACACGCTCAATTTCCCCTTCTTCTTTGTCCTCTTCCAATGGTGGAAGATTGCCCAGATTTTTCTGTGCTGACGTAGGAGTGACTTTGTCTGGATTTTGTTCCGACTGTTTTTCATGCGTGTTCATGACCGGTCCAAAGGAGTTCCGAAATCAAGTCTTCTTTCTTGGATCCTAGTGGTCTCGCGAGGAAAGACAGCTCGGGTTTCTCGCAGTTAGGGTTTCGACCTGTTTAGCGAGAGATCCCATGAACTTACCCTGCTCTTCCGCCCTTTTTCATAGGCGGAGATCAGTTTCTTCATCTCCTCGACTGCCGCGGTGTTGGGCTTAGCGTTAACCGCGGGAATGTTGGTCGCACGAGTGTTATCGATGTTATCACGACTTGGATCGTCGTGAGGCTGTTGGTTGTTGATATCGTTAGCTGACATGCTTGACTGGGCGTTTTGTGGTTGTGAGAAAGCTTAATCCGCAACTCTCCCTCCCTCTAGCGCCAAACTGTGGAAACCAAAATTCACACCATCGATTTCCGTAAACTTTAGGAAGTCGGGAAACTCTAACTTTTCTAGGAGATCCCGGATAATCTGCTTTAAACCAGGCGCAACACAATCAAACGATGAGAACAAACAAAATACTAAAGAATTGATAAAATATAAGGAGAGCGAAAGAAATCTTATTCTGAATCTGCGATTAAGCGTTTACAAGAAGGAAAGGGCCTTGGCTACAAGAGCTGTTGACGAGTTCCTAGTTCTAGTAACCCAAGACTGCAAATCCCTAATCGAGTCGTACCTTGATATAAAAAAAACGAAAATAAATGCCTACTGCTCTAAGTTTGCTATGAATGCTAAAATTCGTCCCTTTGTCTCCAGCCTCGCATTCTCTTATATATTTCTCTTCAAGGCAGTTTGGCACTTCCTTTTCTGCCCCTGTTCGAGATTATCACTTCGGGAATATTCTTTTTTCTCTCGATCTTCATGGTTATCTTCGGAAACTTTGCATTTATCTTCTGATTTCTCAATATTTATCTTTGTCTGAATAAAGATAGACCGTTGTAACACCACTGGGGTTGGTTTTGTATGAAAACGTAAGCGGGCCTTTTAGACGCATTTTAGGCCTCTCGAGCCGTTTTTCTGACTTTGAGCGTTTTTCCGATTTCTCCGAAGACTGTTTTTAATACGACGTCGACTTTAAGCATGAGTTCAAACTTCTCGTATACCTTAGGCAACTTTGGAGTTAACCCAACCGTTGTTGTTTTATACAATCGGTTTAAACTTTATACGAAAAACGAGTCTTCACGGTTTTTATCGTAAAGTTCCAACGATAACTCCGTTGAGACAAAACGCAAAGCATTTCGATCGCGACTCGAAGAGAAATACAAAGGAGAGACACAAGTCGCCATATGGCGACCCAGGCTTGGAGATCTGAGGTCGCCATATGGCGACCCGGTCTTTGAAGGTTTAGGTCGTCATATGGCGACACGGACTCAGAAAGTCTACGTTGCCATATGGCGAGCCGGACTGTGTGGGTCTATGTCGCCAAATGGCGACCCGGGTTGTACGGGTTCAGGTTGCCATATGGCGACCCGTATTCCTGGTGCGCAGGTTGCTATATGGCGACCCGTACCTTGCATGTGCAGGTCGCCATATGGCGACATGTGCTCTGCGCGTGTTGGTCGCCATATGACGCGAGTGCGGGTCGCCATATGGTGACCCGTGCTTGTAGGGTACGGGTTGCCATATGGCGATCCATGCTTCCCGAGTGCAGGTCGCCATATAGTTGACCACTTATCACGTATCCAAGTTGATGATGATGTCCCTATCAATGATTATCTTTCTGAGGAGCACATTTACAAGATTGAGGCAAAATCGAGTCTGATTTTTGCTGAAAAACATCTTTGGTGTGATTCTACATAGAGCATGGCGATCGCTACACCCTATATGTGGTAATCCCGACAAGCCATGGGAGGTGATGTTGTGCAGGTTTGTACTAAGGAAAAATCAGAAGAGAATTGTTGTGCTACGGTTGCTACAATACCATGGTTTAGTGATATAACCAATTATCTAGCTCCTGAAGAGGAGCCTGGAAACTTCACGGGTTATGCTAAGAAGAAGTTCTTAGGCAAGGTGAGACGATCATGCTTATCTTAAGGTATGATATCAATTTTTTTTTATTTTGTGTTTTGTTTAAATCTGTTGAGATTTATTGTGCTTGGAGTTAGAGTTCTTAATAGTTTGTTTTGTGTGGAATGTTGTTTGAGTTAGGGCTTGGAATGTTGTCTCTGGAATGTTGTCTGTCGAATGTTATTTGAGTTGTGGTCACAGTTTATCAGGTATGTTGTCTGTGGAATATGATTTGACTGATATGAATCTGTTTTGTCCCTGCTCTCACACACAGCCAAGACTAAGAGGGGGCATGTTTATGGACTTGGGAGTGCTTAGTACAGGGAACACCCGCCATCTGCACAAGTTTCATCTTCTCTTGCCCGTAACCTGGAGCTGGAGATGTGTGTGTTTGGTCTGGAGACAAGCTTCCAAAATATCAAGGCGGATGTTATTGTGGTGAAGGAGAACATGGCAGCAACAAGGGCTGCAATCAATCATCTCCTCCAAACCCTTATTCCCCAACAAACAGTGACTGGACATCCCACAGTTCAACCTTCTGGTCAGCTTCAAGTCCCATCTTCTCAGCCTCAAGACCCATCTGCTGAGGCTCAAGCCAATGTCATTTAGATGTATGTTGTTCATCTTTTGTCAGTAACATTCTTCTTAAAACTCTTGTCGCTTTTAGTTCTTAAAATTTTTCCCCTTGTATATTTTTTTTTTGTATCGTAAGTATTTTGTAAACCTATCTTTTATAAATAGGATTTCATTTTGGGCAATTCTCATTAATAGACTCTTTTTGCCGCTATTAAAGAGTGGAAGTTTAGCCGCTAGGCTGAGGAGAATCATCTGCTAGATTACAATAAATAATTGTGCTTAAACATAAACTATTAAATTGAAATCTTGGAAATCACATAGCAAAATTTAGGATGTGATTCCAAAAACAATAAAGGGCTTCTCATAAAACAGGCGAATCAGTAAAAAAAACATTTGAGCTGGAAATGACAACTACAAAAAAATTTAAAAATGAAAACTCAACAAGGGGATTCGAACCCAGGGCAAGGAAGGGCCCAAGCAATAAAGGGTTTCTCATAAAACAGGTAAATTATTTGTCATACTCGGGATGGGTTTCCAAAAGCATAGAATATTATAATTATCCAGACATAAGAACACTACACCGCTAAAAACAAAAAAAAAAAAACATAAACTTGATTTGAGTTTCATAATACATAAAAGATTAGAGTCTTAAAACATAATAGAGAAGATGATAACAACATATTAATCTTCCATCCATTTTTCTCCAAGCTTTAACCAATCAATGTCTTTAACCTTGATATCAGCCAATTTTTCTTCTGCTTCAATATGCTCTGTTTTTAGTTTTTCCAACTCAGCAACAAAATCAAAGTTTTCAGCCTTGATAATGTCTTCAAGCAACTCAATTTGGGAAGCAATAGATTCTACTTTAATCGAAGCATCACTCCATTTAGATAGAGAATTCTTTTCTTCCTTGACCATATGGAGAATCGCCCTGTAATGCTCCGTGGTTTCTTTCTTCCCTTTCTTAAAAGCTTCAGAAACATTTGATCCATAGTCATCCTCCCTAGGACGCTTCATCATCCTTTTCGATTCATCCATTGACACTTGACGCTGCGTGTATATTAAAAACATGATGTTAGTATAAAATACTAATAGATAAACAAACAAGTTAAATATTCTAATTGAGATTGCAGAACACGTGAATGAAACAAACAATTGATAACTGTTCGCTTACTGAAATATTATATTATGAGAAAGAAAAAACTAACTTATTTTTCGAGATTGTAAAAGAATGAAACAAGAACAATGGATAACTATTCGCTTACTGAAATATTATGTTGTATTTATAGATCAAAAGAACTATCTATTGATGTCGTTTGGATTATATTGATGTCGATTGAGAAGCAACTCTTCAGTTATTACGCATTTTATCGGGGGGAAAAAAAGAACTCTTCGGTTACTGTTTTATGACGTGTTGGAAGATTATAAAACGTGTTGGAAACTAAAACATAACAAGTGTTGGAAGCTAAAACATAGGACGTGTTGGAAGCTAAAACATAACCGTTGAAATTGAAAAAAAAAAAAATTTAAAAATACTCCGATATATAAGCTACCCAAGGGAATCGATCCCGGGGCCATGTAATATTCGAGTATTATAATGTGTAGTGGTTTAGCCGCTAGGCTGAGGAGAATCATCTGCTAGTACCTCGCACTTATCTTTATTTAACCGTAAATATAAAATATAAAAGTTTGGAAAGCACATTACGTGATTAGGATGGGGTTCAAGAACAGTAAAATAAATGTGAAACTATGCATACATTAGTTTCATTTATGTTAGTTATTGAACATAACACGTGTTGGAAGCTAAAACATAGGACGTGTTGGAAGCTAAAACATAACCGTTGAAATTGAAAAAAAAAAAAAAATTAAAATACTCCGATATATAAGCTACCCAAGGGAATCGATCCCGGAGCCATGTAATATTCGAGTATTATAATGTGTAGTGGTTTAGCCGCTAGGCTGAGGAGAATCATCTGCTAGTACCTCGCGCTTATCTTTATTTAACCGTAAATATAAAATATAAAAGTTTGGAAAGCACATTACGTGATTAGGATGGGGTTCCAGAACAGTAAAATAAATGTGAAACTATGCATACATTAGTTTCATTTATGTTAGTTATTGAACATAACAAGTGTTGGAAGCTAAAACATAGGACGTGTTGGAAGCTAAAACATAACCGTTGAAATTGAAAAAAAAAAAAATTTAAAAATACTCCGATATATAAGCTACCCAAGGGAATCGATCCCGGGGCCATGTAATATTCGAGTATTATAATGTGTAGTGGTTTAGCCGCTAGGCTGAGGAGAATCATCTGCTAGTACCTCGCGCTTAACATTATTTAACCGTAAATATAAAATATAAAATTTTGGAAAGCACATTACATGATTAGGATGGGGTTCCAGAACAATAAAATAAATGTGATACTATGCATACATTAGTTTCATTTATGTTAGTTATTGAACATAACACGTGTTGGAAGCTAAAACATAGGACGTGTTGGAAGCTAAAACATAACCGTTGAAATTGAAAAAAAAAAAAAAATTAAAATACTCCGATATATAAGCTACCCAAGGGAATCGATCCCGGGGCCATGTAGTATTCGAGTAATATAATGTGTAGTGGTTTAGCCGCTAGGCTGAGGAGAATCATCTGCTAGTACCTCGCGCTTATTTTTATTTAACCGTAAATATAAAATATAAAAGTTTGGAAAGCACATTACGTGATTGGGATGGGGTTCCAGAACAGTAAAATAAATATGATACTATGCATACATTAGTTTCATTTATGTTAGTTATTGAAGAACTTAGCAGGAAGTTTCATTTAGTTGGATCAAATATATGTGGTGATGATGCATATTACGTAAATATCAAATGAACAACATCTTGAAAATGATCAAATAGTTCACAAAATCATCAACAAAACATTGAAATGAAAAAGAATACGACATGTTTGTAGTATCTTCATGAGACAAATGAAAAAAATAAAAAAGAAACTCTTTGTTTTTGTTTCCAATCACATTTAGAATAGGCTCACAAAGTTCATCCTATCGCCCCCCTGCATGTGCTCTTGTTGTGTCCTCCTATGCCACATATGCTGCACTTGTGTGACTGGGATTTAGAACCGGGAACGTCAAACTCGCCAACTGATCTCTTCCTCTTTGTAGGTGGCCTTCCACTGCTTTTTTTGGTCTTTGGGGGTGGGCAGGAAAATTCATCAATGTTATCTGGATAGATACAATTTGATAACTCTCCACCAGGGTGTATACTTTCAGCATAAGCTTTAGCCCATGTTTCTGTCGAGTGAAAAGCGTCAACATAAGAATTTTCATCTCTCTTAGAACGCTTAGCAGCAGCAATTGCGTGAATGCAAGGTATCTTGTCAATATCAAAAACATTACAAGTGCAGTGCTTCTTCTCAAGATCAACAACATACTTCATAGTATCGTCTTTTACCTCAAACTCACATCGATCAACTTGGTAAACATTAAGCTTCATTGCATCACTAAACCTGGATACCAACTTCTTTACTACATTTGGGGTGGCTAGATGCTTATTTTTTGCAGCAGCTTCACGTCGCTCAAAAAACCAAGTTGTGAGAGTCAATCTAATCGTCTCAAGGAGAGAGTTTAGTGGCAACTCACGAGGAAGCCTCAACATAGAATTAAGGGACTCTGCAATGTTTGTGGTCATGATATTGTACCTGTTTGAAGGCGCAAAGCATCTTGCCCACTTCCAAAAATCAGAATCCTCCAAGTACTCAACCAACTCAGGACATTTATCCTTTATGTCACTGAAGATTAAATTAAATTCATGAAATGTGTAGGCATTAACAACACTTTTTACCAGAGGTAACAACCCAGTCCTCGAGAATTTAGGTGTGATGTTAGAGAGCAAATGAATCCTGCAAATTCCATGGTGGGATAAGGGATAAATATTCTCAAGCGCTGAAGCAATAGAAACAGCTCTGTCTGATACAAACACAAGATCAGAAGCGTCGGGGATCGCTTCACTCAGACCTCTAAAAAACCATATCCAAGACTCAGTAGTTTCTAAGTCAACTACTGCAAAGGCGAGAGGATATAGATGATAATTCCCATCTTGAGCACAAGCTGCCAGTAACGTCCCCTTGAATTTTCCTTTCAGAAATGTACCATCTACTGCAATAACTCTCCTCATTAATGAGAAACCCCTTAGCGATGGACCAAAAGCAAAGAATGTGTACTGGAACTTTCCATTAGCATCCTTCTTTAGGTAAGTTATAGATCCAGGGTTTTTCTCTTTGGCTTTGCACAACCATTTTGACAGATTGTAGTAACTATCTTCAGGAGTCCCTCTAACAAAAAAAATGAGCTTCTTCTCTCACTCTCCAAGCTTGCTTCTTCTCTCACTCTCCAAGCTTGTTTGTAGGTTATATGAACACCATGTTGTATCCTCACTTGTTCAATGATCTGTTTAGGCTTGAGACCTTCTTTTTTTTCTCCATAGTTGCTGCATATCAAAGAACCCAACAATTTTGCGGATGCTTGTCTGTGGTTCGCATTCCTATGTGTTGTATCGCATGTATGCTCATGCACATACTTTTTTACAACGAAAAAATCCGAACAACTTAGCTTGATGGCACGCATCCTCCACGAGCAATTGTCACCAACACACCGCAATACAACTCTTGACTTGTTAGAACAAACAGTCTTGTACTCAAATTTCCACTCTAAAGCCCATTTCTTCATCCTAAACATTAACTCTCTCTTGCTCTTAAAATAGCTATTCAACTCAATAGCACCATCTACTCTCGTGGTTGGTGAAAGTCCAATATGGACAGGACTTAAATCCGGAATAGGATTGAGAGGAACTGCATAGACACCTTGACAAGGAAGAGGAAGATTCTGCAAAATTCATGTTGATTAGGAATGATTAGTACATGATTAGGAAGCCTATCATGAATAGTATAAGAAAGAAAAAAATCATACAAACACAAGTCAAAGAAAAAAAAATAGAAACAATGTACCTCTTTTTCTCTCTGTACAGTAGAACCAACAATTGGAATAGCATTCAAAACAACTGGAGAAGCAAACGTATCGCTAGTTTGCTTGTTACAAATAGATGAATCATTAAAAACCTGCAAAAGTTAAGTTGTTTTGGAAGGTTAGTACAAAATTAGGAAGTGTATCATGAATACTATAAGAAATAAGAAAATCATACAAACACAAACAGAAAAGAAATTAGAAACGATGTACCTGTGTTTCTATCTGAACAGTAGAATCAGAAAATGTAATAGCATTCAAAGGAACTGGAGAAGCAAATGTAGCATTAGTATGCTTGTCACAGCTAGCTGAGTCAGTAATAACCTGCAAGATTCAATTTGCTTGGAAAGTTTTAGTAATTAAATAGAAAAACTATTGGGATAGTGTAGTTGATATAAAACAACAAACCTTAACACACAACCGACAAATACCATCAAATGATTTGATCTTGCCAATAAAACTTCTGAGCTGACGAGTATTTCCTATGGAGATTGGGAGAAAATCTTCAACAACACTTTTCAAATCCAACGAAATACCATAACTCAAGCTTAATTCTCCCTCTTGAATACGGAAATCTTCGGATACAATCTTCATCAAATCTTCATACTGAAGATCTTCTTCTATGTGAATGAACGATGCATTCCTATTCTTATCAACATTAAACTCCCACTGGAGAGATTCTTTTGAACTCCATTCTCCACAAACACAAAAAACTTCAGCCATAGTTCACAAGCAAAATCTCAAATAAAAAGAATCGGAGAAGAAGGATCGGAGCAACCGAATCGGATGACGACGGATGCGAAGCAACGGAGGATCGGAGAAGAAGGATCGGAGCAAACGAATCGGATGACGACGGAGGCGACGGATGCGAAGCGACGGATGAAACAGATACGAAGCGACGGAGGATCGGAGAAGAAGGATCGGAGCAAACGAATCGGATGACGACGGAGGCGAAGCGACGGAGGCGACGGAGGAGATGCGAGACAACGGATCGGAGGCGACGATTTCGTCTCGTCGGAGGAAACAGATACGATTTCGCCTCGGAGGCGACAGAGCAGAGACGAGAGAAGAAAAAAAAAATGTTTTTTTTTTAGATAAATTAGGTTAATTAATTGTAGGGGTAAGCTAGTAATTAACAATGATTAAATGAAACTTTTTTGTCAACTTGGGCCTTGTGGTCTATATTTGGAAGAAAAACTTCAAATGGGGCTATCTAGGGCCATTTCTCTTTCATTTTTTTTCTTTCAATTGTGTATTAGGATTTAAATTGTAACTAAATATTCTTAATTTAGGTATTAAAATAAATAAATTAACAAGGAAATTATAAAACGTGCCTATACATAGTCATGCTTTCTTTGTAGTATAATCATGGCTAAAGAATAGCCACTAAGAAAATGTGGCTAAACTAACCACCAAATACAAGCGCTAAAACCATGGATATGTTTGCCATGATAACAAGTTAAATAACGTGACTAAATGGCCAAGAAAACTTAGTGGCTAGAACTTGGCTAACATTTTCCTTTATGAAACCGTGGCAACAGATGTGGCTATATGTAGCCACGCAAAAACAGTAGCAAACCGTTGTTATTTTAGCCACGAAAGTGTTGTAGCAAAACCGTGGCTATATAGCTGCGTTTAGCCGCAGTTTATCTTAGAAATGAAGCTATAGCTACGGTGACTGTCTCTTTATCAAATTTTATTAACTGACATGAGGATACAACTTGTGAAGTTGGAGAACGTTTCTTAAATCCGTTTAAACAAAAAGAGTAAATTAATCAGCGAAGAGTAAGTGTGATATTTGTAGCGGTTGGATTACTTGGATAGCCTCAGCCTCTTGCAGAAGAGAATATAGAACATCAACAAATAATATCTACAAGTAAAGCAATAGAGAGGGTCTCTACGCACTACAAGAAAACTTACCCTATTCTGACGGAAGTTCCGACGGACGCGTAATCCGTCGGACGATTCCGATGAAATAAGGACGACATACCGAGGAAATATCATTTTTGTGCTTCATCGGAATGTCGTCGGAAATTTCTGACGACATTCCGACACGTTGATGTTCGTCGGAATTTTCCGACGACATTCTGACCACTTTCTGAGGAAAATTAATGACCGTTGTGGGTGAATTTCATAACGGTCCAAAATTGCTGAGTCGTTGGAAAATTCCGACGACTTTCCGACGGACTATTTGACCGTTGTTATAGACGTTTTATAGACGTTTTATAATTCAGATTCCGTCGGAGTATCATCGGTATTCCGTTGGAATTGTCGGCATCATTCATTTATAAATATCAACTCCTCTTGTTCATTTTGTTCACTCTTCATGCTCACTCCACTCTCTTCTACACACAAAAAAATCCAAAAAATGTCTTGTGGAGATTATTTTCGTGCGTGGATGGATAAACCTCATTTGGATCCGAACAACAATTTGCTTACGGAAGAATATGTTGAAGGTATTGGCGAATTCATGAGGCTGGTTCAACAATAACCCGAAGCAAATACTGGTATGTTAAGATGCCTTTGCTCTACTTGCAATAATAGTAGGGTTATATTGACGAAATTCCAACGGATAATTAAATTCCGATGAAACCATATTGACGGACCTTTTCGTCGGAATGTTATCGGGATTGGGCATTTCCGACGGAATTCCGACAAATTATGCCGTCAAAATTCGCCTGTTTTCTTGTAGTGACGTCTTAAACTTTGGATAGCTATGAATAGTTCCATCGTCTACTTAATCCATTGCTCACATACTTCAGTTTACCTTATAACCTCTTGCAAAGAAACTCATTCAGTGCAATTATATGCTTTTTACTAATGGCTGTATTTTTAGCTATCGAAGGTTAAGCCCGTCCTATGGGCAGATGAGCAAAAAAAACAATAAAACAATAAAATAACATTTTAAATTTAATATATAATTATAAATTAGTTTACTTGTAACTGAAAATAATATTAATATTCAGGTATGTGTTTTTGTTAGAAATCACAAACGTTGTAATTTTTTATTTTTAATTAATGTAATTATCTTATATGTTTATTTTTTGTTCTATTTTTATTATAAAATAAAGTAAAATAAAAATGTTTGGGATTACGATTTAAATCCAATACATAAATTATGATCATACTCCATGTCATACATTTTTAATTTGTTCATACTTTTTTCTCTAGTAGTTTGTATGTGGTTCACACAAAAATTTTGTTTATATTATATATTTTGTTTAACATCTATTTTATTTTGAAAATGTTGATTATAAATTATTTGTGTGTGAATTTCAAAAAACTAAGAAGAGATAGAGTGAGAAAGTTTTCTCCCAGGCACGATCAAAAAGAAAGTTTCTTACCTTTTGCTTTCTACGCGATCACCTTTTTACATGCCAGTCCATTTCCAGTTTGGGATAGGTTTTTGAGAAAAATCAGAACCTTTTCAAATATTTTTCCCTTTCAAGAATTATCCAGCGGTTTATGCTCAGCTCTGCTTCATAATCCACCGGGTTCTTCCCCCGACCCGGGTCGGAGGGACCGCCGCCGTGCTGCAACCCCCAGCTTCAGGCCAGCCACCGCACCAGAAATGGCCTTCAGCACGGACCTGAAATCGGAAGCTTCTCAAACTTTACCCCTCTGTCTTTGTTCCCTGGGAAAATCTGGATCAAATTCTGTAATAACCCACAAGGGGAATCACTTATTCTATCATCACCCACTCATAAATTAATTTAATTTAATATTTAAATTTAAATAAAAAATAAAAGTAAATGACTAAAAAACCTAAGGATATTAGCTTATTTACTTATCTTTGCCATTACTATCTTATTTAAATTTCTAATTCAATTTTAATCTAAAATATAACATATTTCGTATTTAATTAATTTCTTTTTATCCTAAATTGAATTTTATCTTCATTATGAAAAATTTACGACAAAAAAAACCCAGAATACTACTAGTACAACTAGTACAACTCAAACTAGTACAACTAGTACAACTAATATACATAGAACGAGTGTAACTAGTACAACTATATTGAGTATAACCAGTATAACTAGTACAACTAAAACATGTACAACTAACAAAACTTTAATTAATATGATGATATTTTGGTTTTTGTTTTTAGTATATTAATAATGCTAGAAAAGATGATGAGATAAGTTAATCTAATCTTCACTCACCTGCATGTGTCTAAATACATGAATAATATATTTTCCACATTATTTGATTTGAATAATAATTTGTTTATAAGTTGTACTAGTTATACTAGTTGGACTATTTTCGGAAAAAAATTCATATTTTGTTTTTGCTCCCAAAGCCGAAAAAGTAGCTGCAAAACTGAAATTTTTAGTAGAAATACATTAAAAGAGTATACTACAAAAGATAATGTAAAAATCATAATGAGTTCGAAAAAGATGCATAAGCATTCATCTTTGATGTTCGGATTACGATAAGAATAATCAAATTAATACAACTGGTTTATATTCAATACTAGTTGAACCGTACCATCACTTGAGTTGTGTTGTTTTCACATTGGGTGGTAATTTTCTCGTCTCAATGTCCATTTTCATATATAGACATGAAAATAAAATAAGAAAATGATCAATTATAAATATATATACAAGAAATATATGGTGAAACTTGCATATGTTAATATGAAGAGATAGCATAATAATTGTTCAAAAAATAATGTGGCTAACCAGTATAACTAGTACAACTAAAACATGTACAACTAATAAAACTTTAATTAATATGATGATATTTTGGTTTTTGTTTTTAGTATATTAATAATGCTAGAAAAGATGATGAGATAGGTTAATCTGATCTTCACTCACCTGCATGTGTCTAAATACATGAATAATATATTTTCCACATTATTTGATTTGAATAATAATTTGTTTATAAGTTGTACTAGTTATACTAGTTGTACTATTTTCGGAAAAAAATCATATTTACTTTTTTGCTCCCAAAGCCGAAAAAGTAGCTGCAAAACTTAAATTTGTAATAGAAATACATTAAAAGAGTATACTATAAAAGATAATGTAAAAATCATAATGAGTTCGAAAAAGATGCATAAGCATTCATCTTTGATGTTCGGATTACGATAAGAATAATCAAATTGATACAACTGGTTTATATTCAATACTAGTTGAACCGTACTATCACTTGAGTTGTGTTGTTTTCACATTGGGTGGTAATTTTCTCGTCTCAATGTCCATTTTCATTTATAGACATAAAAATAAGATAAAAAAATGATCAATTATAAATATATATACAAGAAATATATGGTGAAACTTGCATATGTTAATATGAAAAGATAGCATAATAATTGTTCAAAAGATAATGTGGCTAAACAAATAAATCAACATTAAAGTACAAATTAGATTATGTAAAATTATGTGGTAGTGTAATAATTGTCATAAAATTATCAAAATTCCAAAAAGTTAAGAGAAAGCTTTCACACCACATACCAAAATAGATATTTGATTGTTGTTTCATATGGAATATCCATTTGATTTTTTGTCAAATTTTGAAATGATAAAGTTGTACCAGTTATACTAGTAATACAAGTTTGAATCAAATAAAAAGTTATACCAGTTTTACCAGTAAATAAATGAAAGATACAAGTATCATGTTTAAAACGTGATACACAATCAAAACATGAAAAAAAATAAACATAATAATACATAGTTGTACCAGTTTTTGAGTTGTACGATAATGTATATAGTTGTACCGGGTTTTGGGTTGTACAAGTTTGTACATAGTTGTATTTTGGCAAAAAAATTAAAAAAACTTAGTTGTACCTTATAAGAAATAAATTTACCTCAGTTGTACTATTTCTATGTGTTTATCCACATGATATTATATATTATGAAATCAATAATTTTGTTAAAATGCATTCGGTGTGTGTTTTTAAAAAATATAGTGGATAAACAAGTGAACAACCCTTTAAAGTATAAGGTAGGACATGGAAACTTATGTGATGGTGTAATAATTGCCAAAAAAAATATTCAAAAATACAAATATTTTGGAAAGACTATTTTAAACACCTACAAGTTTGACTAGTTGATTGTTTTTTTCATATGGAAAACCAAATAGAATTTTAAATTTCTACAATGAATAAGTTGAACCAATTGTATTGGTATTACATGTCTGATATATAATACAAAGTTGTACCAGTTGTACCAATATTACATGTCTGATTTTTTTATTATTTGCACGTTTTAAAAGAGTTGTACCAGTTATACTATTAGTACAACCAATTAAACTGATTGTTAACGAGTTTTGTGTTAAAAGTTATACTAACTGTACAATTTTTTAAAAATGATTTATTATAGACATGCTTCCTTCTATAATAACATTATATTGAATTTACATATTTTCAGTTTATTAAATGATTTAACTGAAATAAACAACTAACACAAAAGATAGAAAGAAAGAAAAATAAAGTATTTGCACATATCAAGCGATTGAAGAACCAATAAAAATGTGTATGTGTTATTTTTTGTGTCCTAAGTTGTTTAATATTCCTAAGAAACATATATAAATGTTTGGTGGTACGAGTTATACCAGTTGTACAATCAAAAAAAAAAAAAATATATATATATATATATATATAGTCGTGGGTCCTACTTAAATGAAAAAAAAAATAAGGAAGAAAAGAAAGAAAATCGTGTGGCTTAGAATGATTTGATCAAACGGCTGAGAGGAGAGTTTCATTAATGGCAATTTGGTAATTTTCTATTTTTTGGGTTATGTAGAATAGAAGAGGTTGTTGTAGAATTTGTTGAGTGGGTTGTGTGTCATTTGAGAATTTGGTTAGAGTTTACAGAGGAGAAGAAACTCTGAATCAATATCGCAGTTTAGTAAAATGGGATTCCGTTACAAGATTTGATATAGCTACATCAACACCAGTCACCCCTCCCCCCCCCCCCCCCCCCCCCCCCCCCCCCCCCCCCCCCCCCAAGCTGCAAGTTTTCTTCCTCCCTCCTTGCAACAAATCAATTTCAGCTAGCTCGAAGAGAAATCTACTTTCTGAAGCATAAATATAAGTGGAAGATTTTCCAAGAAGACAAGGGAAAATGATTAGCTCTAAATCCTTTCCAGGCCTCGAGAACAGCTTGAATCAGAGCCCAAATCCCTGACGACTCTGAAAGGTCCCAAAAGCTCACCCTCACGCTAATAGGACGAATAACCAACTAGTCAGTTATGGAAAACCGAAAAATACCAGTCGGGTCGGACCTTGGAAATGGCGTCTTCCAGTTCCAGTTTGAGCAAGAGGCGGACCTAGTTGCTGTCCTGGAGAGAAGACCGTACCACTTCGCAAAATGGATGGTCATAGTTCAACACTGGGAACCTACTGTCTCAGACGCTTTCCCGTCCCTCATCCCATTCTGGATCAAAGTCCAGGGAATACCAATCCACCTGTGGTCTGAAGATATTGTCAGGAGCTTAGGAGAAGAAATTGGAATATTTGAACAGGCGGAAGTCACAGCACTCTCGATGAGGATGAGGGTACAAATAAACGGGCGCCTCCATCTCATAATGTCATCAATTATTGAGTACCTGAATGGGGATGAAGTGAAAGCTTCCTTTTCATACGAAAAATTAGAAAGAAACTGCTCTAAGTTCGTTTGGATCATGATATCAAGGAATGCTTGGTGGCAAAACATCAGGAAAGAGCTCTGAAAGCCCAAGAATCCCACTCTCAGAAGCCTGACCTTAGACGTGAAAGGAGAGAGCAAGCTTCAGAATCTAATATATATCGCTTCTCTTCAACTAATTCTAGAAACCTTGATAACCACAGATACTAGAGGCATAGGTCATCTGATCACCGATATGACGCAAGAGATGCTATTGAGACTCAACGAAGGTCGCGCTCTCTACATGGGACTCAACGAAACAGAGTTCCAAGCGTTTCTTCAAAAGATTTGCACAAAAGCTGTTACGGTGGTTCCACTCAACATTATGACAATCCTGCTTATCACCTGAGGTTAGCTAGCTCTTGGCCCCCTCTCAGGAATGAAGATTGCAGACATCTTACCTCAAATTCAGAGCTTTTAATTTCTCCCACAAGATCAAGAGGAAGACATACATCTAGGAGAGAAGACTCAAGCTCCTCGAAGATACTCAGAACTCCTAGAGTAAGAGGGAATCCTCTTCCGGTGGAGGGAACTACTGAACCCCAAATGGCCTTCAACGAAGCTCTTGAGGAAGTGAGAGAAGTCATGGTGCAATATACCCAATGCGCTGACCCCTCTGAAAGTGCTGCTCGCAGAGAGAGGCTTCGAAAACATGAAGAAGAGGGACATCTAGAAGAGACTACAACCTGTATGGTCCAAGCCTCTTTCGGAGAGTTGACTACTCCTCATCAAGTGGAAGATGCCCCATAGGCGGAGAGGGTCCATGTGTCTCTTAGAGTCGGGCCAATGGCTCCCCCGAAATTCTCAATAGAGAGAACGATTGTGGAGACTAGTAAGCCAAGGCACTCACCTGGGAAAAAAATGGTGTTGTCTAGCACAAAACTGATTAAAGGAACTAGCTCACGTAAGAGAAAAGTGCAGCAAGAGAAGCCATCCTAGACCCAAAGAAAACTCAATCCAGAAATCCCCCAGGGAAGAAAGCAAAGGCCCAGGACTGGATCATCTCGATAATTGAGCAGACAATCTAATTCAGCCACAAACTCGGAGGATCAACCAATCTGTAACATGATCCCAGCTGCTGCTAGAAGAAAGATGGATTTTCAAAATCCATCTTCTCTCGGTCCTTAAAGATAGCAAGTTAGAACTGTCAGGGAATAGGGAATCCCCGGACAGTTCGAAGTTTACGGAAGATAAGAAAATCAATCTTTCCAGATATCATCTTTCTCATGGAAACGAAAAAATCCCGACAGTTACGTAATCGAGAAGACGAAGAATCTGGAATACGAGAACATCTATCTTGTACCCCCATCTGGCCATGGAGCAGGGGGTTTGGCACTCTTATGGGAGCGGAAAGTAAAATTACGTTTCATTAGTACTTGTCCAAATCTTATTGATGCTTGCATTGAATACGAAGGAAAACTTTTCTATGCTTCCTTTATCTATGGAGACACTGACAAACAAAAGGGAAGACTGTTTTGGGAACATCTCCTGTCTCTAAATATAGCGCCATAAGCGCATTTGTCTATAACCGGGGATTTCAATGATTTAACTACTAACTCAGAGAAAGAAGGCGGACCAGCACGGACTGAAGAATCTTTCTCAGACTTGCGTACGTTCTTCACAAAAGGAGATTTATACGATCTTCAACACTCAGAGGACTGTCTATCTTGGCGCGGACAGAGAGGGAAACACCTTGTAAGATGCAGATTAGATAGAGCAGTTCCAAATAGTGATTGGGCAGAGCTATTTCCGAAAGCTATATCAATATTTGACTTACGAAGGTTCATATCACAAGCCCATAGTCTCCTTTTTGAGCCAGATAAAAAGAAGAGGCAGAGTATTTTCCGCTATGACAGGAGGCTAAGGAATAACTCGGAGGTTAAAGCACTTATTGTCCGAAAATGGAAGAAATCCAAAAACATGTCCGTCAATGACAGAACTGGGATTATCCGGTCAGTGTTAACGGAATGGAGTAAACAATAGTACTATAATAGTAGGATTATCATCGAGCAAAATAAGGTGGAGCTGGAGGAGGACTTAACGAGCTCTGCTAATGATATGGTTCTGATAACCATAGTATCAAATGAATTAAACTCAGCTTACTTAGCAGAAGAAGAATATTGGAAGAAGCGAAGCCGACTCTTATGGCTCAGCCTTGGCGCGCGATCGTAACATGGGATTTTTCCATGCGGCAGCAAAAAATCGAAGAAGAACAATGCTTTCTCAGTCATTGAGGATGCGGATGGAACAGCAGTGTACCAAGAAGACCAAATCGCAAAGGTTATTGTTAGCTACTTCCAGGACATGTTTTTGTCAAAGGAAGGACAAAGCGAGGATACCGTAAATTACGCACTGTCGCCTATGGTGACTTTAGAGGAAAATGAAGATCTGATATGAATCCCGTCACCTTCAGAAATCAAAGAAGCAGTCTTCTCTATCCATGCCGATAAGGCACCCGGCCCAAACGGGTTTTCGGTCAGCTTCTTTCATTCAAATTGGGAAAATATTGGCAAGGAAATCGTCAAGGAAATCCAGGAAGTGTTCCTGAAGGACAAACTGCCTGCAAAAATAAATGAAACGCACATTCGCCTTATCCCTAAAGTTCAGAGTCCGCAAACAGTCACTGAGTATAGGCCAATTGCTTTAATCAATGTCTACTACAAGATTATTTCGAAGATATTGACAAAGCGCCTCCAACCCCCTCTATCAGGGATCATATCTGAAAACCAATCTGCATTTGTGTTGGGTGAATTATCTTGGATAATGTGTTAATCACGCATAAGGTCCTCCACTACCTCAAGACGACAAAGTCTGAACAACAATGTTCTATGGCGGTCAAAACGGACATGAGCAAGGCTTATGACAGACTAGAATGGGATTTCATCAAATGTGTGCTCCAAAGATTGGATTTTCACCCGAAATGGATCGCATTGGTGATGCAATGTGTATCCACTGTTACATACTCCTTCCTCACCACCGCCTTGCCTAGAGGAAGAGTCACACCGAGTAGGAGAATCTGCCAAGGAGACCCACTCTCACCATACTTATTTATTTTGTGTAGTGAGGTTCTCTCTGGCCTATGTAACAAAGCACAAATGGAGGGTTCTCTAAAAGGAATCAGTGTATCTCGAGGGAGTCCCCGACTAAACCACCTCCTATTTGTGGATGACACTATGTTCTTCCTTAGAGCAAGCTCCGAGAGCAGTTCAGCTCTTCAGCAGATCCTCAAACGCTATGAAGAGGCTTCCGGACAGACAATTAACCCGACCAAGTCCTCAATTACTTTCTCGAAACGGACACCCTTACTGCTGAAAAATTCAGTCAAGACTATTCTATTGATACAGCAGGAGGGAGGCAATGACAAATACCTGGGACTGCCTGAATTTTTTGGTAGAAATAAGCGAGATCTTTTCTCTTCTATCGTTGATAGAATCAAACAAATAGCATTGGGATGGTCCAACAGATTTCTTTTCAATGCAGGAAAAAATGACTACGCTAAAGAGTGTTCTGTCTCCCATCCTGTCTTATGCAATGACTTGCTTCCAACTCCCTGTCTCCCTTTGCAAGCAAATCCAATCAGCCCTGACCCGCTTTTGGTGGGATAACTGTGAGGGCATCAACAAGATTGCTTTGATAGCTTGGTCAAAGCTTATTCTCCCGGTTGAACAAGGGGGACTGGATTTCAGAGACATCCAAAGTATCAATGATGCTTGCCTTACCAAGCTTAGTTGGCGAATTCTCCGCCACCCTGAATCACTGCTGAGCAAAATTCTCCTTGGAAAATACTGTCCCTCCGGTGATTTTCTCTCATGCGCTGTGAGCAGTTCCTGCTCCCACGGGTGGCGTGGAATAATGAATGGACGGGATATCATCACTGAAAATTCAGGATGGGCAATTGGAAATGTTGAAAGTCTAAATATTTGGGAGGCGCCATGGCTCAGTCTCATGAGCCAAGTAAGACCTATGGGCCCAGCCCCGTAAGGTTTTCTCGATCTCTCAGTATCTGACATGTTTCTCCCTGAGAAGAATGAATGGAACCTGGAAAAGATTAGACAAGTGCTCCTTGTTGAGGAGAATATGATCAGAATGCTAAAACCAAGTTTGGCAGGGGCCCCGGACAAACTCATATGGCTGAAGACCACATCTGGAGAATTCACCACAAAGTCTGGCTATAAGGCCGCTCTTCCACTCCATCAAGCTCAAGCACCAGTTCATATTGGAACCCAAAGCTTTGACTGGAGAAAAAACGTATGGAACTTACACACTGCACCAAAGATCAAACTTTTTGTATGGAAGACTTTCCGTAGAGCATTACCAGTAGGAGAACAGCTAAGGAAAGACAAATTAATGTTGAAGGAAAATGCAAGAATTGTGGACTGCCTGAATCTGTAGATTACCTGTTTTTCATTGTATTTTTGCTAAACAGGTATGGAATGCCCGTATGTGTCGCTAAGCTTTGAATACAGCGGATCTCTAGATTTGTGGAGCGTGTGGATCAGTTTATGCTCTCGGAAAAACCTACCTCCGACGGGAATAGCTACGGGAGCCTTAGCTCCATGGATCCTTTGGCATCTATGGAAGTCAAGGAACAACCTTGTATTCAATGATGGAAAGTGCTATGTCACGGAACTACTAACACTAGCGATTTCAGCAGCGCGAGAATGGACTGCAAGTCAAACGATTCCTCCTGTGATCTCTCGATCTTCTAATGTGAACCTTGGAACCCAGGAAAACTGTGCGCTTGTTAGGACAGATGCCGCATGGAGCGAAGTAAGTAAGATAGCGGGACTTGGCTGGACTGTGCAGAACGGAAACAGAACCTCCCCCTTTTCTGCTCCCTCGACTTTTGTAGGATCCCCTCTTGTAGCTAAAGGTTTGGCCATGCGAGAAGCAGTATTAAAATGCAGAGACTTAGGTCTTTTAAGAATTCATTGTGAATCTGATAGTGCTCATTTCATCAAGTCGTTGACGTTGGACTTCACCTATGCCGAATTGTATGGCATTGTCGAGGATATAAAATATGTTGCTCTTTCTTTTGATTTCATCTCTTTCACATGGATCTCTCGTGAGAGAAATAGTGTGGCGTATGGGTTAGCAAAACAGGTTTTATCCGCTGAACTTGTCTCACCTAACTTTGGCTATTGATATGAATGAAAGTTTGGTGTTTAAAAAAAAAATTATGTGTGAATTATAATCTTAGAAAAATAATAAAAGTAGAAATCAAGCTATATGGTCTAAAATAAGACAAATGACGAGAAAATCCACACCTCCAAAATAAAAATAGTCCATTTAGAGCTATTAAAACTATTCAACCATCTTATATGAAATTTAGTTTACGCAACGAGTCAATGGTCGAATAATACATAGAATGATAAAAAATTATTAATATTGAATTTCTGCTTGACAATATTTTGGAATTCGTGACATAATTTTTTTATTTTTCACATAATACATCAACATTTGATCTTTTATTATATCATGAGAATATTTCTTTATCGTTTTTTGTTTCCTGTCTTATTTGTTATAACTACTTTTTCTGTTTTTCAACAACTGTTTTTGGAGTCTTCATTTTGATTATGTATTATTTTGGTTATAAGTTTTCATCAATTTCTTATTAATTTAAGGTTTTTTTAGTTTAGTAATAAAGAAAAAAAAGAAATGCATAAGATTTACTCATTTTTTATTTAATTGATTTTGGTTTGATATAAAGTTAAAACCAATATTGCAAATGGATTTTCCTAATTTTTATTCTTATGATATTACATATTTATTTTTTGAATTCATGTTTTTGTTATATTATGTATTTTGAGTTATTTTATATGTTTTACTGATTGTATAGTGTTATTTTTTGTTTTCCAAATTATTTTCTAAAAACTATGTTTTACTAATTCATTAATAATTGATTGTTGTTTTCCAACAACTGTTTCATATTATTTTTAAGTTTGATTTTGGTGACAAAGTTTTTATGTTAGATTAATTATTTCTTATTTCTTATTTCTTTAGCATGTATTTGTGAAATCAGAAATAATGTAAATATATTTTTTTTATCTTTTTGTTCTTATAAAAATTTCTATTTATTCGTTAAATTTCATATTATTAGATTATAAGATTTTTCATTAAACTATTAGTTTGACTAAATTTTTCGCATAATTCATGTATATTATGTAATTTCATTTAATTTTAAGTTTATTATTTTATATGTTTACTTTTGGTTCTCAATTTTAAATTCTATTATGTTTTAATCTTTAATTATGGTTCTCTATTTTTTGATAATTTGTTCAAGTTTGAGTTTTGTAACAGAGGTGTTCAACCCAGTAAAACAAAACCAATTAAAAATGAACTAAACCAAAATAGTGAATATGGTTTAAATTTGATAATACCAAATGGATATTGATTTTAAGAAACCACGGTATATGAATATTTTTTGGTATAAAAACTGATCAAACTGAACAACTTGAATAAACTGATTAATTAAAATATAATAGTATAATTATATTAAGTTATATAATATAACTAACATAAAAAAATTATTGATATTTCTATATAAAATTTTGATTTTAGTAATTTAATATTTTGTTAGAACTTACTTTTCATTTTTATCAGATTAAATAAAACATAAATTTCACTCTTTTCATTGACAAATTTTCATATTAATATTTAGTTATTTAATAATTATGATACTGCTAATTTTTTTTTTATTTTATGAAAATTATTATTATTACTAACTTAATATGTTAAATAATTATTCTAAATAAATAAAATAAAAACATAAAAATATTCTATTTAAAAATTGAAATATTTGTATGTTTTAGTAAAATCGATAACTAATCATATAAAGTAAAATTGACAATAATAAATCCATTTATGTTTTTTTGTTATAAAACCGAATAAACCAAAAACCGATGGTATATTTACAGAACCAAACCATATTAAATATAGTTTTAATAAATAAGTTATTTTTTTATAAACCAAAATACCAAAAAAACTGAAAAAAAATGAACCGAAACCTAACTGAAATCCAGATTGAACACCCATGGACTTTTGTTACCAAAAAAATTATATTTCCTGTTAGATTTCTTTTTATATTTTTTTGTTTGTGTGATTTTGATGAAACATGAGATATCATTCTCTTATACATTAATTGTAAAGGTAAATCAATGTAAAAAATAAATTATTAATTGTTGACTAATGTTTTTACCAAATTAATTTTATATTATTTAATTTTACTAAAGCTATATTTTTTGTTATGTTTTGTTGTTCTTTATTTCTTTCAAACTAATTTTCGTTTAAATCATTGTTTGATTATGTATTAATAACTGATTATAAAAAAAACTTGGTATGAGAAAATAATTTAATTTCTACATAAATCTACCTTTACATAATTATGTTTTTTTTTATAATTATGTAAATACCAAAATTATACTTTTCATAAATTTTTATTTGTTTCTTTAAAATTAAGGTTAGTGTCAAAGAATTAAACTAAATTATTATGTTTGTTATATTTTATTATTTTTGGTTTTCAAAAAGAATTTATTTTTTTAACTCTTTGATTATGTGTTAATAATTGATTATGTTTTTTTATAATTTGGTTTTCTTAGAGAGAAAATAGAAAATACTTTGTAAGGTTTATTTTTTGTTTTGATTTAATGCAACACCTAACTTATCGTAGACGGATTTATTTTTATTTGTGAATTTTTTATTTTCAAATTTAAATTTTTATTATATGTATTATTTCTAAATTAATATACATAGATAATATTATTGATGTCAAAATTTTGATTGTATTGAAAATATAATATTAATTATAAAGTATTTATGGATTATAAATTGAAAATAGATTTGATCTAAATATTAAAAGATAAAAAATATGAAATAATTTTAAAAAAATTTGAGCTGTGTTAAAGTTTGATATAATTTTTGGTGAATTAAATTTCTATACAAAAAGAGAAAATTAACTTTATTATAATAGATAGATAGTTTATAGCATATTTTATTAAGCTATTTTTAATATTTACTGAAAATAATTTAGATTTTTTTTTTTTGTAAAATAAACGTCATTTCAATTTTTTATTTATAAATTTTGACAATTATAACTTTGGTTAAGACAAATAATTTCACATATTGCGATAGAAAATAGTACATTTTACGAGACACATGTCAATCAAAGAATCCAAGTCTGCAGAATGAACACGCAGTCGCACACACAAACAACAAGAAGATTATGAAAGAAGAAACTAGAACCTGAAACCATTTATTAAAAAACACAAACAATGAGAGCTTGCCCATCATTAACTGCATATGGTCGCCACTATTGTGCGCCGCCACGTACACTCGTCTCCTTGACTTCTACCTCTCTCCACCGCCACAATTCTGCTCCGTTTCTCAATTTCAGTCTCTTCACCGCCTTTCGTTCTCCCTTCTCCCGCATGGAGGTTCGCTAAATTCGTCCTCTCTCTCTCGCCATGAATCTCTGCTTCAGTTTTTTCTTACTAATTTTCTCTTTGGCTGAGATATATTCCTCTGGTTTTTCTGATTCTATTTGTTTGGAGACTCGGAAACTTGATTCAATTTGGCTAGAGGTATTAGTTAGGTCTCAATTTGATAGTTTGCCAGTGTTTATTGTTTAATCTAGTAATCTTGCTTTTCTTATGGATGTCAGCAATTCCAGACCGGAACTGGTTCAACCGGAAACAAGGCAATGGTGGAAAATCTGAAGCGGTTTGGTGTGATATCATCGAAGAGAGTAGCTGAAGTGATGGAGGCTTTAGATAGAGGTCTCTTTGTACCAGTTGGATCTTCAGCTTACACTGATACTCCCTTGCCTATAGGTTACAACGCCACCATATCCGCTCCACATATGCACGCCACATGTTTGCAGCTCTTGGAAGATAAGCTTCAGCCTGGGATGCGCGCTTTGGATGTTGGCTCAGGTTCATATAGGTTTTGTGTTTGAGATCTTGAGAATTCAGCCAGCTTCATGGTTTTGAGCATGTCTTTTTGTAGGAACTGGTTACTTGACTGGCTGTTTTGCTCTGATGGTTGGAGCTGAAGGACGCGTTGTTGGGGTGGATCATATCCCTGAGCTGGTCGATATGTCTATCAAGAACGTCGAAAAGAGTGTTGCTGGTTCTTTGCTTCAGAAAGGATCTCTTTCCTTACATGTTGGTGGTATGTAAAACGTTGCATGTATCTTTCAGCCTCTCATGGATACGTAACTGAAAACGAGTGCTTTCTCTGTTATGACAGATGGAAGGAAAGGTTGGAAAGAGTTTGCACCATACGATGCAATTCACGTAGGAGCAGCGGCATCAGAGGTCCCTCAGGCGCTTTTGGACCAGCTGAAACCTGGTGGAAGAATGGTGATTCCAGTAGGAACATATTTTCAAGAGCTTAAGGTGATTGAGAAAAGTGAGGATGGTTCCATCAAGGCACGTACTGAAACTTCAGTTAGGTATGTGCCTCTTACTAGCCGCGACGAACAGACAGGTGGGTTTTGAAGAAACAAAGAAAAATAAAAAAAAACTGCTTCCAACGTCTTAGTGTACATATAGAGGTTGTGTATGTTCTGTAATATATTTTGATGGGTAACAAAGAACAATATGTTTATGAACCAACAAAATAAACGAGAATAGTGTTCAAGAAATATAACATAGCAGTGAGTCCAAACATTTGAATTTAACCACCTCAAATGGACAAGGTACAATGATATTAGATTCATAGAAAGGAAGTTGTTTACCCAATTGGCAAGGTTTACAACAAATTATAAGTTTCCCTTTATTTCAAAAAGGAAAATTACATATAATGATTCACATAATACATGTAATGTCTATATTAATGCATAAACTTTCTTAATTACTGTAATAGAGTACATGGGTAACAAAAATACCAAAAAAACAGTCTTTCTTTTAGTATTAACAAAATTGCCATTGGATTTATTTAATAAGAAATTGTGTAAAATTTCTAAGAAATCAAAACCCTTTTGTCGACACTCTCTCCTTCCATCCTCTTCTCCACACATCGAACCTCCATCTCCAGCAACCTCATCTCAGACCGGAGCCGCCGTGCGTTCCGTTCCCTCCTCCCTACGTCGGCGTCGGTCCTGTACACGATGAAGCCCAACTCTGAACCTTAACTCTGATTTGCGTTTGTCACATCCACCTCAAATTCAAAAATTTTTGAAACTGTAAGTGCTAAGTTTATTCATTTCAAGGTGAAAAAGATGGCGAAAACCTTGTTCTTAACTTTTTTCTGTGATTGCATTTTGAATTTCAATTACCCTAATTCCCTATTTTTCTTTCGACAAATTGAAAAATTGGTTCTGTTTTTTTTTAAAAAAAACAAATTGTTACTTGAAGTTGTTATCATACTTGGATTGATTGCAAGTTGAAATCTTAAAAACCCTAATTTCCAAATTGCAAAATCGATTTGTATTTTTTTGTTTGTAGATAAACTTTTCTAATTGCTTGATTTTGAAATCCCTAAATCCCCAATTCGGGATTATACATGCTTTTCAAATTGATTAATGTGAAATTGAAGAACTCTAGTACTTCACGATTTCTGTAGCTCAAATTGATGTGTCTTTTTTTTTTGTATTGTTCCATTTTGTTAAGTTTTTTCTTATACTTTTGTGATAGTGTGTTCTAGTTTCCCTGTTATAATCTGGATTAATGATATTTATTAAGTTTGCTCATGTTTTTTTTTAAAAGGAATGGCCTCATCTTCGGGTAACAGGAAATATCCTCCACGGCTTTATGAAATTGGTAAAACGCCTATTCAAAATAGGAGCATGAAGCACAGTTGTTTTTTATCCAACATTCAAATCATGCAAGAGCGTGTTGGCGAAGACGTTTGGACTGAGTTGAGAGACTCAGTTGTAGGCGTGATTATCAAGCTGAAGGAGTTGGATTACACTTGGTCTGCAAAACATGTTCATTATTTTCTGGCGAATCAATTCGCGATTCAGAGCAGTCATGAAATTTGGTCTTTAATAGAAGACCAGCCTATGAGGTTCTCTTTGTATGAGTTTGAAGACATTACAAGGCTAAATTGTGATCCCTTTGCGGAAGAACAGTGGGATGTGGCTCATGAAGACTTTTGGGTGGAGATGAACATTCCAATTTCTGAAGGACCCAAGTTGAATGAACTTCAAACCCTTTTTCCGATCATCAGAAACTGGTCTAGAGAGAAGCGTGTAAGGGTTGGCTTGTTGTGTCTACTTTGCCTTAGGATATTTGGCATTTCAAACAATAGTAGAATACATTTGCACTTGGCGAAAATGGTGATGGATCCACCAGCTTTCCAGCAATATCCATGGGGTCGTGTAGGATTTACCAGCCTTGTGGATTTCATTAAAGTGGTAACATACGAAGGAAAAAAGAGTTACACACTACATGGTTGTGTTCACGCATTGCTAATTTGGATATACGAGCCTGTGCCCAGGTTTAAGAGAGAGATATGGACATCGGATAGAGGAAGCTGAGGTTCCGCTTCTGTTATGGCATGGTTCTCGTCTGTGTATCAACTTCCCAAACTTCTGTGCACAAGAAAAGAATAAATATCAGAAGGTATGATTATTCTTTTTGCAATTGTCTGTCTTATTTTTTCTACTTAATTGTATTTTACTTTACGATGCAGATTCATGTAAGGCATATGATTGTAAAGGCCGTGGAGGATAGATATCCAAAATGGGGTGAAGATAAACCAGATGATGATTTGGATAACATGATAGTTGAAATCCTCAATGATCAGCTAAACGACAAGTTTTGGGACGAAGTGCCACGTACCAAGTGCAAGAAGAGAAAAACTCATGTCATTACACCTAGTGTTTCCGATAGAGTAGATGAGAGCCCCTCTACAAAACGAAAGAAGGAAAAAGAAACTGCTCTAGAAATGGTATGTATCAAATGTTATTGAACATTTTCAAATTTTTAATATCTAAACTGTTATTCTTTGTGGGTTTTGAAGGAAGAATCTCATACTGATATGCCCATCAACAACATCACCATACAAAAGTTGGTTGAGGCTGTTACCAACTTGACTGGCAGGGTAGAAACTATGGATGTTAGTCTAGCTGAAAGAATTGCTAAATGACAAAGTAAGCAGAAACTAAATGACATGGTCACAAACTCAATGACATGTAAGCTAAAAACATAAACTAAAAGAACCAAATGTAATGACCGAAGTCTAATAAAAAAAAGTAAATGTAGTGTAGCACCTAATTAAATGAAATGTAATGAGCTCAGTCTCAAAATAAATGGAAAACTCATCACTTAAGAGGACATGTTGTAGAATTATGACCCATCTGGTTACAAATTCGACATGTGTGTTCCTTCCGTGGCCGCTTCTTGATTGCAACTTTCTCCAGAATAGATTTATGTCTTGATTTTTTTTGGTCTTCCTGGTTGTTGGCGGATATTAGGCGGCAAACATATTTTCTTTGTAACCTCTTCTGGAATTGGAACAGCATCATCTTTGGGCATAACAGCAGTGTAATATGCATTGTACATATATTGCTTCCGATAATAAGGATGACAAAGTGATATACGTGATATTTTCCTAGCTTCCGCAGCAGCTATAGCATGAGCACATGGTAGCTTCTCTATATCAAATCTACGACATGAACATTTTTTTCTTGAGATTTACAACATGTAAAGACGCTACTCCAATCACTTGTGACTGATGGATGTCTATTACTTGAACCTTTAGTAGATTAGCAATAGGTATACGTTCCTGTGAATGTCAAAGTTTAGTAGATTAGCAAAACAGCGTAAAGAAACATGTAAACGATTCTCAATATATTTACCTCCAACAATTTCTCTACACCACGAGTCAGAGAAGTTTTCATCAACTCAGACTCATGTTTTCTTGTTGCAAACCAACGTGTCATCATTAAGCGGACTGACTCTAGAAGGTGAACAATTGGCAAGCTTCTAGCACCTGACAAAGCTCAGTTTATGGATTCAGCTATGTTGCTTGTAGTGAGGTTATATCTATCACTTTTAAAATGAGCTCGTGCCCACTTTCGTGTATCAGCACGTTCCAAATATGCATGCAAAGCTGGATTTAACTCTTTTATTGTCTCAAAGGTTGCTTGAAAGTCAGTTAACCTAAATGAATTGGCAGCTTTTTTGACCAATCCAAACAAATCACGCCCTCTGTACCGTAACAAGATGTTTTTATACAAGTGATACGTGCAAATACCCCGGCTTGCCAATGGATAGACCACTGCATTAGCTTTCCCTATTGACTTGTGCCTGTCAGAAATTATCGCCAAACCTTCATCATCGGGTATCACACGGCTCATTTGGCGGAAAACCATGTCCATGATTCATCATTCTCTGTGTCAACCACGGCAAATGCAATTGGAAAGATTTGGAAATTACCATCCTGTGATGTTGCAATCAGAAGCGTTCCTTTGTATTTCCCTTGCAAAAAAGTTCCATCAACAACCACAACCTTCCTCATAAATGGAAAGCCGGTAATACTAGCGCTGAATGCAAGGAATAAGTACTTAAATCTATTGTTTGCATCAATTTCCAGTTGACTTAAACTCCCCGGATTTGCCATTCTAATCATGTGCAGGTAAGTAGGTAATTCCTCATATCCACTCTCTGCTGAACCCATTACGAGATCTCTAGCAACTATAAGTGTACGATGAGCTTTCCAGTAATCCATCTACAAAAAAACAATAAACAGTAATTCATTTAAAAGGAAGTAAAGGTTCGAAAAAATATTATAATTTGTTTCAGAATAGTAGTCAACCTTGACTTTGAAGCTCATGTTCATAGAATTCATAACATGACGTGGAAAAATAGATGGATCGACCCCACTAATATAGTCTTTGTACAAGAGTCCAAGAATTTCAGGAGTAGCTTGTCGGCAACGAGATGAACGTTCTGTTATGAAGCAAGTATGTTCATCTACATATACTCAGATAGTAAACTTTGAGGAGTTACCCACTGGCGTTGCTCTTAGCTTCCATGTACATCTTTTTAACCAACATTTTATAAACATCAGTGTACACGTTGATGCATGGACATCAAAATCATTATGTTGGACAACTGAACTTATCTTCAAACGTGTCTCCAATGCATCTTTCGAATCGTAACTCTGCCCCACGTCAAATTTGAATGAGCGCAAATCAGAAATACTCTTTGGAGACTCTCTTTCTTTTGTCTTTAGTACTCTTGCATAAATCATCTTTGTATAAGATCCATGAACCTCTTCTACATGGTCTGGTGGAAGCCCATGTGTAGTAAAGTTTTCATCATCAGTTGTTGTTTCATCAGAATCATCACAACAATCAAAACGATCACCCTCTTCGTCTGTGTTTTTTTCGTCTTCACAAAACGGGTCATCTTCTTTTATCGGTTGGCTCTGATCTTCGCCAGCTCCTTCCCCAGAAGTTTTGTTCACTTTAAACTCAACACATAGTTGAACATTCTCTACTTTATGAAGACCCAAGAATGCATGAAACTGTCTATCGTTTCCTATTTTCACAGGAGGTGTATCGATGTTCTGATTGGGTTGATTCCACTTTGGAAAAAGGTACCTCAAATCCAATTCGTTTTCTGCAAAACACACTCCGTAATCTTCAAATATGATTTTCACAAAATCTTCAAAACGGGTGTCCTTATTCGCAGCAACTAATATGCTACCTCGGTCGTTATCTATTTCAAATAACCATTTTTTTCTCAACTTTCCACTTCCCAGAGACAAGAATTATTTGTTCCATTACTCTCCAATCAATTAAAGGACGCCCTCGAAAATCACCATGAAAGTGGATCACGTGATGTTGAATGAAAGGTAGCAGTAAGAAGACAACGAAGAAGTAAAACCTAATTGGAAAACGTTGTGTATTAACTTGATTTAAACCAATATGAAAAGTTATGTAAAGCGGAAAATTGATTTAATTCAAATTTCAAAATTAATTAAAACCAAAATTAATCTAAACCTTAACCAATTGAAACAAAACCAAGATTTATGTGAATTGAACCAGAATTTCGAGTGGATATGTCTGCTACAATAAGGGTGTCTCAATTTAGTAATTAAAATTTAATTTAAAAGTATGTTGTCAAAGATGACAATTTAAAAAGTTTGCCACCAAATGAATATAAAAGTCTACTAGAAATTTAAATAGGGTAAACATATCTGCTATAAAAAATTTATGTCTATTACCCATTTAAAGTTGGTTGTACATGAATTTAAATCGGTCATAAAAATCTAACCAATCCAAAATAAAACTGATAATTTTAAAAAATCGGTTAGCTCATTTGACAGATATAAACAAATAAATCTCTTGACAACATTAAATCGGAAAACTAAATCAGCCACCTAAAACATATCTTCCACAACTCAAAAGTCTGCTACCAAATACATGACAAATATAAATTTAACAACAGTTTTACATAGCATATATATCTTCCGATAGATTTGTTTTTCGTTAAATAAATCTGTCAACGTCGAATTTTCCTAAAATTTAAATGGCATTTTTGTAATATAATTATTTGGTCATAACTCATAAGAAGGGTATTATCGACCTCAAAAATAATTTAATAATTTTAAACTTTTATGAGTTATTCTAGTAATTTCTGAATTAATTTGAATCATTCTAGTAAAGTCCCCTTTCAAAAAATAAAATGTGATGAAAGTAAAGAACGAATAGCGAATGTAACCATTATTGATGTGACCGAGTTTTTTGTGGTCACTACATCTTGATTTTCAACCAGTCCAAACTTTAGTGAAGTCCCTTTTAAGTTGTACAAAGTGTCTGCATAGATTTTAATTTTATTTATGATCTGAATATGTGCATAACACGATTAAAACAAGATAAGACATAAATGGACACTCATACAAGCAGTATGCTCGTAAAATGCCTTGGGCGTAAAACTTTTTGTAAGAGGATTCGTAATTATAAAGCTTGTTCCTAAGTATTCTATGGAAATCTTTCCGCTTCGTATCCATTTCTTAATACTTTGTTATTTAATGTGTACAAACTTAGAATTTATCGAATTTCTACTGATCATGGAATACAGAACGGCTGCTTTATTGTCACAGCTTCAAGTCCTTAAGGAAACTATAGGGGTGTAACAGTACTTCTCAACCAAATTTTATAAATTGATTCCTTACACACTGATACCAATTCTGATGCCATTGTGGAGGATGTTACAAGTGATTGCTTAGCAATACATCATGATACCTCCATTTTCCAGCAAAAAACATAACCTAAGTAGATATTCTACTATTTTAGAATTCCGCAAAATCAGTTTTAGAATACCCAATGATCTCTAGATTATCTGATCTAAGTGATTTCATAGCCTTTTATATTCTGCAAACACCTCATGAACATTTTGGAGGTTTTCCAATGGTTCATGGTAGTATTACTTAATTATTTTTCCAACACTCCAACTATTACGAAATATTCAGACGCATACAAACTTGAGCATGTATCAGACTCCATAAGAGATTTTCTGCATCTTATGAATTTTTATATTTCCTTAGGCATTGATCGAGATAAAATTTATCTCCCTTAAAAATTGGGGCATCTTCTGGTTTGCAATCATGAATGTCAAAAAATTTAAGTACTTTATCGATATAGATCTTTCATGACAATCCAATAATTCCTCAAGAGTGATCTTGATTCTTAATATGAAAGATGTCTCACCAAGATTTTTCATCCCAAAATTGTCAATCTATTAGTTTTAACGATGGTGCTTATATTGTTAGTGGTCAGAAGTATGTCATTTACATATAAAAACCAGGAAACACTAATTCCCACCGAACATGTCATACATCATCAACTAAAGTAATCTTGAAACCAAAGGAGATGATAACCTCACAAAATTTATGGTATCATTAATGGGAAATCTTTTAGCCCATTGATGGATTTTCTTTTTAATTTGAAAATCTATGCGTCGCTGAAGATAAAATATTCTAGTTGTATCATATAAAATCTCATGAGTGATCCACTGAAAATGTTGTTTTGACATTTATCTAATAAAGCTCCAAATCATAATGTAAAACAAGAGCCATCATTATCCTAAAACAATGATGGCATAACTATTCATCCTTAAAAAAAGACGATGATAAAATTACCATGAAAAAGGACAACATGATAAAGAAGAAAAGAGGGATGAAAGAGATGACGACATTTACCAAACATTTCATGATCTTTATTGACCTAAAAATAAACCAAATTCAAAATTAATGTAAACATGATCGAAATTGAACATTAAATTAAGTTTGATTTACATAAGCCTAGATTTCCGTCAACAAATCTACCATAACATAAATTAAAAGTTTGCCATCATATAAAATAAAAAGTCGACCAATAATTTTAAGTCGGATATATAACTTTTCTATAAAAAAATAATTCGAACATAAGAAAGTAAGTCGGTAGATAAGAAAATAAGTTGACCATAAAAAACTACCATTTATAACAAACCGGCTACTTCATTCGACAGACATATCTTTAAAAATTTGTTTTCTATTCAACTCGGACAGTTAACTCTATCATGGAAAAAAATCTGACGTTTATAAGAAAGTCTGACACAACTTTAACGTTAGATTTCTTTTTTCTATACAGATTTTATAAACAGACTTATTACTCGATAGATTTATTTATTTTTTGAAAATAAATCTGCCAATTAAGGGTAGGCATTTTACCCGATATTCGAACCCGTATACGAACCGAAAACTAAAAACTCTAACCAAAATCCGAACTGGAGTAGTAAAATACCCGAACGAATATTGAATTAGGAAATATTGGATATCCAAACCTGAAATGGTGATATTCAAACCCGAATGGATATCCGAAGATAACCGAACATATGAATACTTGACTCTATATTTCTAGTTTACTTTTCTAGTTTTATTCAAAATATTTATACTAATGTTGGACATGGCTCAAAATCAGATAATATACATATAATTATAGACAAAATCATTTGCTACTCATTTAAAAATGCATATCAAACTCTCGTTTCTTACATTAACAAAAGTTTCATCTAAAATTTTAAAATAACAACTACATTAGTGTCTTTCTATTTTTAAAGTTTTATCTTCAAACTTATTAACAGTATAAGGAGAGTTTACTTAAATATTACACATTTTAGGACTTATTACCATAACCATAAAACTTTTTTTTATTACTGGTATTTTTTAATACACAGCGTGCCCTTTTATTACGTTATGACAAAAAAAAACGTATTTACAAGAATGTCATTACTTTTTAATGCCACGTAAGAAAAAAAAAACGGTGCCACATAGGAAATCGCTTAATGTATTAATGAACCCAGCCGTAAAGTGAAACGGCGATATTGACGGCTGAGTTATGGGTATGTTGCAAATGAGTTAAACAATGTGGTTGTTTTATGAGATATGGACTGACTCAGTAACATAAATCAACTATTAGTGCCAGATGATTTACAGAAATCAGGCTGATTTAAGAGATAGCGGCTGACTTCTGAACAGAAGTTATGACCGATTTATACATCGGTGGGCTGATTTCTCGATAATTTGGCTGAGTTGTAGTTAAGACATGGCTGTGTTATGTTTCTCCGGATGATTTAATGACATTGGTTGGTTGAGGTATTAAATTTACGGCTGACTTATGAGAGGTAGTTACGGCTGAGTTACGTATAATCAGCCGTAATTGGTTGGATTAACAGTAAACTCAGCCTTATTATTGCTAAATTATTACTGAAAGATTAATTACTAGAATAGCATTCATTTGACGGCTGATTTATTTGACGATATGGCTGACTTGATATTTTCAACCTAATTACAACTGTTTTTAGCGAAAGATTAATTACTGAAATAATATTCATGTCGCGGCGGACTTACGTTGTAGTTGATGGCTGATTTATTTAGGTTGAGTTATGTGTTTGTTTGGCGGCTGGCATACTAATTTTCCATGTCATCAGCTCCAATTGTCCATGTCATCAGATCTTATTTTCCATATCGTTATTAACCTTACAACAGTTAAATTATAGTTTATGTTACAGACGTTGTGTCTTCTTCTTCATCTATCTTCTTTATTATTACTCTTTTCATTCATCTTTCTCTGAGATCTTATTGATCCGGTGAGTCTCCAACACAAGACGAAAATTCACAGACGCTACCTCGTAAGAAGATATCTCATAACTTGTTGATGAGCGGATCGAAAGAGAATTTGGAGGTTCTAAGGTTGGAGATATCTTTGCTAAACATTGTGGTAGGGAAACAGGGTGAGAGTAAACAACCAGGAAGGCCTAAGAAAAATACGATGAAATCTATTTTGAAAGTATCCTTGAGAAAAAATGTCTTAGGAAAGAAAACACATGTTCTCGTTGTCAGATGTAAAAGTGTTGTATGGTGTAAGTGTTTTTTGTATGAATTCTGCTTGTATGAATGTTAGTGTTTTCAATGTATGAGTTATGGTTAAATTATGGCTGAGTTGTGGTTAAATTACGGCTAAGTTATGGTTGAATTACAGCTGAGTTATGGTTAAATTATGGCTGAGATATTTTTAAATTATGACTGATTTATGGTTTAACTATGGCTGAGTTATGGTTAAATTACGGCTAAAAGACAAAGAATATGATGAATTTGAAAGCTGATTTGATATGTTCGACAAATTGGATGGTTCATCATCTGAAGGTGATAACTTTAGTTCATACTGTAAGTCTCCAACACAAGACAAAGATTCACCGACGCTACCTCCTAAAAAGAGATATGGCGAACATGAATGAATATTTAAGACCGGGTTATGTATAATTTAGGGCTGAGTTATGCATACTTTACAGATGAGTTATAATTATAATACTCCTGAGTTATAATCAAATTACGACTGAGTTAGGCATACTTTATGGCTGAGTTACACATACGTTATGGTTGAGTTTTGGTTACAATACGGCTTCATTATAATCAAAGGTTGTGTTATGATTTTTAGTACGGTTGAGTTATGGTTACAATACAGCTGAGTTATGTATATATTATGGATGTAATATGAATAAAATTTTCACTACCTCTGCCATTAATTATGTATCAACGCTCAAACAAAAATACTTGTATGCATTAAAAACAAAAAAGAATCAAAGAACCAAATCGACCAAAAATGTTTGTAGCAGACTCAAGATTCATCATTCAAACTTAAATTGAATCCATAAACCGAAAGAAAAATTAAAAAAAAACGAGGCTAGAGATTAGGAATCAAAAGACATATCAGTCACATAAACAACATAGATCTTAAAAACTCAAAAATTTGAGACATATTTACTGCAATCGTCGTCATCTTCGATGGTGGTCAGTTAAAGAAGAAACTTCCGTTCCTCCAGTGTCATGTATGGTGGTCCACCATCCTGCTGCTTACTCTCTCATCAGATTCAATTTGCAGAAGAAGAAAGTGTCAAAGAGAGAGATGAAGAGGCTAAGTCATGTAAATTGTAAGAAAATGAGAATGATTTTTGGCCTTAAGATTTCATTTATTCAGTGGCCCTAAATTGTGATCTTAGAAAAGAAAGATTAACCAATGAGAAAGAATGGTGAGGTTAGACAAAAGATAATTTTGAACCCTTAGATTAAAATCAATCAATTATCATGAAAAAAGCAAAGATTAATGTTCTAATATTGTGTTTAGAGTTAAAGAAATTGGTTTTTTACGCATGAAAAATAAAACGTCGCGATACAAATTACACTTAAAGGTTGACTTATAGAAACATTACGGCTGGCTTATACTATTAAGATATGATTTAGGGTTTGGGGTTTAAGGTATAAATTTTAAGGTTTATGGTTCTTAAGTGTGTCCACAGGAAAGTATAAGAAAGTACACATTGTAAGTTAAGAAAGCATCTCAAGATCAAGTTAGAGTCTCAACTTGAAAATTTAAGAAAGTACACAATTATCAGGTTTTAAGTAATTGTAAGAGAACATACATCTCAAGATCAAATTAGAGTCTCAACTTGGAAATTCAAGTCTGTACACATATTCAGTTGATTAAAATTCACTTGATATTGATAAGAGGGGATTAAATATAAATTTTTAAGTATTTCAATTACATTTTTTGATTTTAGGGTATGTTTGAGGTATAATTGAGTTATATAAACGACACAGTTGAGTTATCTAAACGATACAGTTGAGTTATCTAAACGATACGGTTTAATTATATAAAAAATTCTAATTTTAGAGTATGTTTGAGTTATGGCTGAGTTATATAAACAGCACAACTGAGATATATAAACGACACGGCTGAGTTGTGTAAACATAGCATAGGTCAAATACAAAATACACTGCTAAGTTATGTTTCTAACAAAGAAAACACAAAATAGAGATTTTCTGCTCCATTCCAGTGATAACTCTTTCATGTCTCCAAGCTTCATAGACCTCCTCCGCGTCATCTTTGTTGAATATGTCACTTCTATCTGTCTCCTCCATTCTCTTCTCGTTCAAGCTTCTTTGTCACTCAAATCTGGAAAAAAAGATTTGGAGTTATCCAAATTTGGTAATCAAATCACAAACAATACGAAATTTGATAGAGAGTGAGTGAGAGACATACCATAATCAAAAGAAAAGCCAAAGGCACGCTCTTTTTAATAGTGCACAAAGTGAAACCAAATCTACTACATGCAAAAACAAAGAATCAAGCTTTTAACAATATAATCACATACCTCTTCGATACAGGTGAGACTGAGATGGAGACAGTCATTAATCCAACCAAGAATATGTTTCTTCCAACAAAGTAAGCATTGTCCATCATACACACGACAAACTTCAATGAAAATACATTCCATAATCGTCAACTTGGGTGTTTTTGAATGTATTTGCCTTTTCTCCTCGGAACGAACATTGCTTATAGCTAGGTTTTTGTAGATTGGCATGAAGTAGCTCTGCCACAACTGCATATATAAATCAGCCGGAACAGAAAACTAACTTTGTCACAACATAAATAAAACTCAGTCACAAACTTGAAAAACTCAATGTAAAGCGTCGAAACATACCGGAGAAGACGATTTCGGAGAAGAAGCTTGGGGAGAAGACACTTGCGGAGTTGATGATTTCGGAGGAAACAATTTCGACTCAAATGGCGGTGAGTGTTTAATCGACAAAGGAAGTTTTAAGTTTTTCTTTTCACAACGGAAAAAATTAAGTTAAACGTCCTTTTATTGAGATTATAGTTTTATGGATTATAGTTATTAGTGATGTGGATTTGTTAATTAAAATTAATTCCAGTTAAAATAACTAAGCAAAGATCTTTAATGTAATTTACTAGAGGTTAAAAATATTCTAATAATTTACAACTTTTCTATGTTATTCTAGTAATATAACAACTTTTTCTATGATATTCTAGTAAAAAATTCATAATTTAATTTATTAAAAATTAGATAACCAGTTAAATTAAAAGTATATATTTTAAATACAAAAAAATTAAACAAAGAAGAAATTATTTTTTCTTCAAAATCTAAATATCTGAACTCTAAAATAACGGAACCCGGTTTTAAAATACCTGAACCCAACTCGAAATGTAGAAATATCCGAACATGCTCTATACTTATCTATCAAAATACCCAAAAATTTAAAATACCTGATCCAAATCCAAATGGTATCCGAACATCCACCTCTACTGCCAAGGATCAAATGCTAAGGCCATTTTAGAAATATTTTTATTTTGTTATAACTATAGAAAATGACAATTTTAACTAGAAAAACATTATAATAATTTTTTTAAAAACATGAATAATTCCAATAATAACACAATTAATTTGTGTCGTTAACTTCTCTATTCTGTATGTAAGCTCTGATACTTACGTGTTTTTATCTATGGCTTATGGTTACAAATTCAAATCGTTGCTAATGAATGTTATTATCTGTATTCTCTTATGATCTGGAGTTTTCTATGATTTTGTCGTTCTTTTTAATTATTCTTAAAAGGAAAACAGAAAGAATGGAATTACTTGCAAGCCTTTTTTCAAAACAAAAAAGAAGGAATGGAATTAGCGGTTACATTTGAAGGAAACCTTTTTCTTGCGTTCGTGATTGCGTGTTTGCTGTGTGTGTGGTGTGGTGTGTCCATCGTCCCATTTACCGTTTTTTAAAAAACTTTTTGCTCAGTTTCGAACTTTGCGTTGTTTGTTTCCATTTTACAGCTTTTCCCATTATCAGTTAAAGCACATTTTTTCCACCTCTCTTTTCTTGTCAAACATTAATAATCTATTTTTTCTACTCTTCTTCATCAATTTAACATCTCTCTTTTGTTTTCAACATCAGTTATTGTATGATAATCAGTCGACACGGTAGTTTAGCAGAAAGAGAGAAATAGTACTTGGGTTCATAGCGTTGTTAAAAGTAAAGCGTATTATTTAACCATTCCATTTCTTAAAGCTCTATTCCTAAAACACGTTTTAGCTTTGCAGCTGAGAAATAAAATATTTATTCTCTTTTAACATAAAAAATATTTCGACATAAATAACATATATAATTAGGTACACAGCTTTTCCTCATTGCCAGTTAGATACATATTTGTGTAACAAAATAAGCAGCCACAAAACTAATCATAATTAGGTAAATTAATCAATAATAGAGTTCCCATTGAAGATAATTAGTTGCGTACAAGTTTTGTTTTTATCAAAATTTGTGGCTCCTATTCAGTTTACACTTGTAGTTAAGTCATCCCACCAAAATCATCAATTATTGTTACCAAAGATAGAAGAGAAAAAATGAATGAGGTTGCTTGCATCATAATATCACGCGGCATCAACTGATCAACATAAATTTCTATTATATAGTTTTTATCTTTATATTTCCATTAATTAATGTATCGTCAGTCACAACTCACAAACGTAAAAAGATTTGTTGCATCCTACACGTAATTCTCTAACCTCTTTTGTATTTTTTTTCTTTTTCATTACATATCGTTATCACAATATTCTCACTCCAACATATAAATTCCCTATATAAACGGTTCTCTTTATACCTTACCATCCACAAACTCATTCTCAATCACAGGACACATAGTAGAATTAATCACCATAGAAAAAATATGAAGCGATACATTGTCCTTGCCCTTTGTATGCTTATGGTTCTTGGACCCACAAAGGGTTTAGATTTCCATGACAAAGATTTAGAATCGGAGGATAGCTTGTGGGAGCTGTACGAGCGGTGGAGGGGTCACCACACGATATCCAGGAGCTTAGAAGAGAAGGCGAAGAGGTTTAATGTGTTCAAGCACAACGTGAGGCACATCCACGAGACCAACAAGAAGGAAAACCCTTACAAGCTCAAGCTCAATAGGTTTGGAGACATGACAACCGAGGAATTTAGAAGATCATACGCTGGTTCGAACATCAAACATCATAGGATGCTTAAAGGTGAAAGACGAGCAAAAGGAGAATTCATGTATGCAAATGTTAATGCTCTCCCGACCTCGGTTGATTGGAGAAAGAATGGAGCTGTTACTCCTGTCAAAAACCAAGGCCAATGTGGTGAGAGCTTCTTCTCATTTATGCTTCACTCTTATGTTTTTGTCAAGTATAACATTAAAAAACATTGTGAGCTTTAAATTAGAGAGCATTTTCCGCAATAAGTAAAGTGAAATATTTTGGTAACTCTTTTGTTAAAAATCTGCTTTGGGTGTCCTGCCTAAAGATATAAACATCGGTCTAAAGCCCATAACTCTGAAAATACCAAAGATAACATGTAAATGAGAACGGATACAAGATTAAGTTTGTGGTTACTACAGGGAGCTGCTGGGCGTTTTCGACAGTTGTGGCAGTGGAAGGGATCAACCAAATAAGAACAAAACAGCTGACATCACTATCAGAGCAAGAGCTAGTGGATTGTGATACGAATGAGAACCAAGGGTGTAGTGGAGGTTTGATGGACCTTGCTTTTGAGTTCATCAAGGAGAAAGGAGGACTAACGAGCGAGATAGTGTACCCTTACCAAGCTTCTGATGAAACATGTGACAAAAACAAGGTTTGTTACATACTACACTTCAAGAAAGCTAAAATGGTGATGAAGTACAAGAAATAACATAACTATTAAAATAAATTAATAATATTTTACTCCCTCCGTTTCATATTAGTTGTCGTTCTAGGTTTATGCACACAGATTAAGAAAACATTTAATTTTACATATTTTCAAAATAAAAACACTATTACCAATACACCTAACCATATATCAACCAATAGAAAAATAAAATAGAAAATATTACCAATAAATTTTGCTTTGAAAACCGAAAACGACACTTATTTTGAAACAAAAATTCTACTCCAAAACGACATCTAATTTGAAACGGAGGGAGTATATATTTTTTAATGCAAATAGAACTATTATACATATAAAATATTTTTTTACCCTTTTCAATTCTATTAATTAATTTTTTTATTTTTCTATGTAAAAATAAGTAATTATAAAAAAATTGGACTCCTTAACTCTTAATATACGGGGGATACGGACTTGGGCTCGGGGCGGTCCCACCGGTTGCCCCCCACTTGAGCCGGCCCTGACTTCAAGAAAGCTAAAATGGTGATGAAGTACAATAAATAACATAACTGTTATAATAACGCAGGAAAATGCGCCGGTGGTTTCAATCGATGGACACGAAGATGTTCCTGAGAACAGTGAGGATGATCTAATGAAAGCTGTTGCTCATCAGCCTGTCTCTGTTGCCATTGATGCTGGAAGTTCAGACTTCCAGTTCTACTCCGAGGTAAGAATATTACAGAACACAATAATCTAGGTTCAAAAACAAACTTTAGATACATTTTTTTGCACTTGTTAAAAAAAAATCATTAAGACAGTTACATGTTTCTCTTAGTATTCAGTGAACTGAAATAATTGGATAAAGATGGAACTCTGTTTCAAAATATGCACATATTTATTATAAAACAGTATTATAGATATATTTTTTTTCTGAGGCATGCATTTTGGTGGTAGGGAGTGTTTACAGGGCGATGTGGAACAGAGCTAAATCATGGAGTTGCAGCAGTCGGTTATGGAACAACATTAGATGGAACAAAGTATTGGATCGTTAAGAACTCTTGGGGAGAGGAATGGGGAGAGAAAGGATACATAAGGATGCAAAGAGGAATCCATCATAAGGAAGGTCTATGTGGTATTGCTATGGAGGCTTCTTATCCTGTCAAGAACTCAAACACTAATCCTTCTACACCTTCCTCACCTACGCTTAAGGATGAACTTTAAAGCTCTTTATAGATGTATTAATATTTACAAGAAAATAATAAGTATGATTATCATTTGTTTATGATGGCTAGTTTTCCTTTTTCTTTTAAATAGTATGATGTTTCTCAAATATAAATGGATCTTCTGAATTTATTGCTGAATGAATTATTTTGCGTCAGTTTCCAAAACCCAAAGAACAAAGAAGGCTTTCTTGGTAGAATTGTGTAACCCGTCGATGATTGAATTTTCTTCTGATAAAAGTAAAACAAACTTACATATGTAGTTCACTGGTTTGAAGAAAAATCATTAATACTTTGTACTATGGGGTTTGTGTTTTGAATCCCAAAGAACAATTGTGTTACAAAAAAAAAAAAAAAAAAAAAAAAAAATCCCAAAGAATTTTTTTTTTTTTTCTTTTAAGTTTCTTATCATAATTACCCCGCATTAACAAAGAAGAAAAAGTAAAACAAACAAAGTTTCGCAATATTTTCTTTTCTTTTTCCACCATTTGAGTTATTCTAAATCAAAAAGAAAACTGATCAAAGATATATACATCCCACCAAAACGTAGACGTTAACAAACCCATACGTCTTTGACGGCTAGAGTTTCCAAGGAGACTGTAATGGTGATTTGGCAGATCAAAATTTCCTTTGAAGTTTTGATCTTTAATGGTGATTTTAAGGAGACTGTAATGGTGATTTGGCAGATCAAAATTTCCTTTGCAGTTTTGATATTTATCTGATCAGCACGATCATTGGCTTGTTGTTTCACCTCGTTCTCCGATGTTTCTTCTCGCTGACATTCTGTTTGTAGGGGTTGTACTGTTTCGATTCGGTTTTCATCACGCTTTTATACCTCTCGTTCGTCATATTGCCTCCAACTGGTTTCATAATCACGAGATCTAATCGGTTCTTTGTTCCATGGAGCAGTCTAATCATTCATCATTGTTTCTCTGTTGTTCTCGACATGATCTCTAAAGGTTTCATAGTCTGGATACCACGGTATTGATATTAATAGAGTACTGTCGTAAACATATCATCGTATGGGGTCGTCTGCTGGTTACAAATCTGCTCATATGGCTGATATCAAAGGAAAAGGCATCTTATATGAAGATGATGATGAGACAATACAACTTACAAATCATGATGATTCTCAAGTCATTAAAGAGTTTCATATGTCTTTGATTGGCAAAGTCCTTAACCCTAAGAACCAAAATGTGGATAAGCTTATTCAATCAATGCCAAATCAGTGGGGAATGCAAGATCGTATTACAGCGGATGATTTAGGCAATGGGAAGTTTCTTTTTAATTTCTCAATTAATTTCCCACTGAAGAGGATCTTAACTCTGTCCTTAGACATGGCCCTTTTCACTAAAAATATTGTATGTTTGTGCTGGTACGGTGGGAGCCGATCGTACACGATGATAACTCGTGGATCATTTTGTTTTGGGTGCAGCTAACTGGGATGCCATTGCATTTATGGACAGTAAACAAAGAACATATGAGGGAGATTGGGTCATATATATACATTTAAATTATCAGAGGGTCGTATGCTCATTGATATTGACTATCGGCTTCCTCTCAAGTCTCAAAGAAGGTTAACCCTTCGGATTGGAAAGAGGTCTCAACTCAGATTAAATATGATATGATGTTTAAACACCGCTCCATTTGTGGTATCCTATCACATGAAAATGGTTATTGTCCTACTCTGGAAACTAATCGAAATGCAGCTCCTGAGTGAGTACATCGTCCTCATAAAGATTAGCCAGTTTGCCAGTCTTCGCTGAGGAACCATAATCAATGTGAATATCGGAATGAAAGTACCTGAGAAAATACAGCAGGAGGTGGAGCCTTATGATCACAGAGGTAATAGAAGAGGGTTGTCTCACTGGGACATGATTGATAGAAGATGCGATGACTCAAAGAGGAACAGCCCTTCTGATGCATCACAATTTAGAGCAGTCCCATATGAGCGCAAGATGGATATTAAGTGGCATGAAAAGCCATGGCAGTGTGTAGACGAAATCTCATACATAAGGGGAGAATCAGAACGCCATGATATTGTTCCAAATAAAAATGCATCAAACTCTCAGGATCTTCATCAAAGAGATCAACCTACAGTAAAAGACAAAGACGACACAAGAACTGAGGAGGGTTCTCTAAGCAATGGGAAAAAGTTGGCAAGCAAAATTGTTACTCCATCACGCATCCCATCTTCTCTGGAGGATAACATTACCGTTCGTCCTAAAGGTCCAATCCACTCTCTCACATGCTCACTTAAGAATCATAATGTTTTGAGGAACTCTCTTAGAGATGCTTAGATTATTGGGCATTTTATGATATGGAAATCGCAGACAAATCTTTTTCCAGTGGATAATAACAATGAAGGTATGATGGAATGTGATGATCAAGGTGATGATCTACTGGGTTTTGAACTTATGGAAACGGAGGCTCATAGTTCTTCCACGTCACAAGCTACCAGGCATCAAAAGTTATTGGGCCTACTGAGAAGAGTCAGGGATCAACAAGCTCGAGACTTGGATCCAGATCGGGTGTCCTTTTGGGAATTCAATGCAAAAAAAACTGAGTTTCTCCGTTGGGGATCTCCTCGCAAACGATCAGCTGTGGCTCGAACTGGAGAAACCGAGAAACAAAGGAGGCTACATTAAGGTACATCGAAGAAATCTAGAGGTAGTTATTATAAGGCATCGAAAAAATTCAAATTTAACAAACGTTGGTTGGATAATGAGAAATTAAGGCAAGTCGTTCTCAATGAATGGAAGTCACCATATCTTCCTCCTCAAAGAAATACTATGGTACACATTTCCAGCTGCCGAAGGTACTTAAGAATTCAGAAAAACTTGTGGAAGAGCTCAAAAGAGAAGGTCGAAAACCTATACTCAAATGATGATGCTACAACTGAGGAGTTAGCAGAAGAATTAAATGAACTATTTGATGCTCTTAAGGCAGAAGAGATGTTATGCAAACAAAAAGTAGAGTTTTATGGATAAGAGAAAGAGACACAAATTCAAAGTTTTTCCACGCATTAATAAAGCAGAGGAGAGCGAGGAACCAGATTTCTCAGCTCCTAGATGCAACTGGAAATGTGGTTGAAGATGAGGAGGGACTGGTAGCCATTGTTACAAGTCATTTTTAGGCAAATATTTGAGTCGTCTAAGCCAAAGGATATAGAAGATGCAATGTATGAAGTTTCAACAACAATTACAAGGGCGATAAATGATGATCTAACAGCCCCGATCATTGAATGGGAGGTAAAACAGGCGCTTTTTGCTATGCGCCCAGAAAAAGCATGAGGCCCATATGGGATGATGGCCTTGTTCTACCAGAAATATTGAGACATTGTAAAGAAAGGTTTAAGTTGTATGGTTAATCAATTCCTTTTTGATGGGACAATGGCACAAGGTCTAAAAGATACCAACATTTGTCTTATCACAAAGACGACTAAGCCAACAGAGATGTCTCAGTTTCGACCAATTATCTTGTGCAATGTTAGCTACAATATAATTTCTAAGGTCTTAGTCCAGAAATTGAAGAAAGTTCTACCATACCGTATATCAGAAATCAATATGACTTTGTTGTTGGAAGACATATTACTGATAATATCATGATTACACATGAAATGTTTCATGCGCTTCAAATAAAACCAAGTGGAAGAGTGAAATGGATGACCATAAAAACGGATATGAGCAAAGCTTATGACAGGATGAAATTGTCTTTTATCAAAGCAGTTATGCGGAAAATGGGATTCTCGGATACATGGATTGACTGGATTATGTGTTGCATTACCTCCGTCAAGTACAACTATTTATGAATGGTCAACTAAGGGAAATATTATCCCGGAAAGAGACTTATGTCAAGGAGATCATTTGTTTCCTTTCATATTTATTCTACACACAGAAGCACTCGTTAGCCTTCTTAATCATGCAGAGAATCAAGGGAAGATAATGGAGATGCGTGTTACACGCACGAGTCATTCCGCCTTCTCTTTACTGATGATAGTCTTTTCTTGTGTAAGGTGAATCCCCGTGAATGTGAAGAAGTTATGAAAGTAATCAAGAAATATGGACAAGCATCAGGCCAGTGCATAAACTTTGATAAGTTATCTTTACTCTTTGGTAAGAGAATCGTTGAGAATGTGAGACAACATATCAAAATACACTTGGGATACAAAATGAAGGCGGAATGGGTTCCTACTTTGGAATTCCAGAAGACATAAACGGATCAAAGTGGAAGCTCTTTGCCTTCCTCAAGGAAAGATTAATGAACACAGTAAATAGATGGAGTAGTAGATGGCTATCGAAATGAGAGAAGGAAGTTCTAATTAAATATATTTTGTTAGTTCTTTCGACATATGTCATGTCAATCATTTTGTTTCCTTTGGAAATATGTGAAAACCTTCCAAGTGTCATTGTACAGCTCTAGTGGAGTTCAAATCCACCAAAGTGTGGAATCACTGGGCAGAATAGGAAAAGCTTTGCTTACCGAGAGAAGAAGGAGGGATAGGATTCCGTAATTATCCATGAGTTCAACCTGGCGTTACTGGCAAAACAATTATGGCGACTTATCCAATACCCTGATTCGCTAGTAGCTCGAGTTTTGTGGGGAAAATATTATAGAATGAGCTCGCCTTTGCGACTATGCTGTGTGAATTACCCATCTTATGTGTGGACTAGTATTTCAGCAGAGCAAAAACTATTGATATTGGGGATTAGGCATAAAGTACATTCTGGATACGGAGTCAATATGTCGGAAGATCCTTGGATCCCTACAACACCACTTAGGCCAGCTATGCCAAACGCAAGGAACCCAAAAATGACAGTTATCGATCTTATTAAAGGTGAATCAAAGGAGTGGGATGTTGGATTGCTGGAAAATTATGTTGTCCATGATGACATACCTTGATCCGGAGTCTGGCCATAAGTCTAACATATTGACGAGACACATTAATATGCTGAAATTATACAAAGAGTGGACAGTACACAGTTACATCTGGATATTAGGTTACACCCAATCTCTTGGAAAATGAGGAAGATAAGGAGGTCTTAGAGTCCAGTATAGCCAAGCTCCAAGCATTTTATTGAAAGATAAAAGCACCTCGAAAGATATGTCATCTTATTTGGCAAATGATAACAGGCCATGTGGCGGTAACAAGGAATCTGCTATGTCATCAAATGCGATGTGATAATTATTGTCCAAGACGTGGAGAACCCGAAGAAACTATTACACTATCTTCGAATGACCATCAGCCATACAAGCATGGTCCTTATCAGCAACACCATATATTCCTAATATTTTTCCGCTGCGAAGCATTTATACTAATATGGATTACCTATTTTAGAGAAAAACGGCATTGAGGAACCATAAATATACAAGGATCCTTATCCCTAAATAATATGGTATATCTAGAATGCTCGGAATGACAAACTATTTTGGAGAATAGTTAGGAATCCTTAAGAGCTAGTAAGACATGCAGAAAGTGAATGTCAAGCTTGGTTTAATGCGAATGAGAGAGTGCTTTCATCTCCACAAGAAAATCATACTGAGGAATCCCAAGTCTTGAGCTTGGGTAATATGCTTGGTGTGGATGAATAGCTTGGGAAAAATGCAACTTCTGGGGAGGCGGAATTTAAGACGGTGAGAGACGTCTTTGCACACCGAACTGGAAGCATTGTGATGGGATATGGAGAGCATGCTCCAACACTTGACATGCAAGAATTTTGGACAGATTGTAAGGACATGATTGCAATATTAAAAGAGCCTTACGCATGGCCAAATTTCGCAACTGAATTAGAGACGCTAAAGACTATTCAGCTATGCTTTTCTGACTTCAAAATCTTTGACATTCCAAGAGTGCAAAATGGAATATTTGATTCTCTAGTTAGGATTGCAAGGTATTTACATAAAAAACTTAGTTTTATTGGTTGTTTTATTCCGGTCTGATTATCCAGTCCACCTCAAGTTTTAGTAATAGAATAGTCGTTCATTTCATTGTAAAAACAAACAAACCCATACATCCCATTAAACAAAGATAATATACCCTAAAACATTTTTTTGTTTAAGCCCACAAAAAAAGTTGGCATGTTCTGCGAAGCAAGAATCACAGGATGTCCTAAACTGAAAAGCAAGAGTTTGTTAGAAGTTATACGCTTATTTCTAAGGTTGAGTTAAATCTAGGAAAATTCATGGAATGACAATAAAAATGTTTTTTTAATTATAAAAAATATAGCACATGAGGAATAAATAATCAAAATATTTTATTAAATAGGTAAATAGACGTTTATACCTATAATGTTAATTAATCAAAACTTGTGATTTTAATTTGACAGGTGGGGGTTTGGGAGGGAGGGGTTAGGATTAAAAAAAATAAAAAATACTTAAAATTTTAAATAAAATTTTAAAAATTAATTTAAAAAGAACTTTTTTGGATTTCAAAATAAAATTGAAAAAAGAAAAATTGAAAAAAGTTTTCAAAAATAAAGTATAAATGTTAGAATTCAAAAATGTCTTATTTGAAAATAATTCTTTTATTATTTATTTAAATAATTATTTATATTTATATATCTATAAAATACGAGTATAATAGTCTTTTACCTCTTTAATAAAATATCTTTTGGTCATTTTTCTCTTTTTATATGCGTTTTTGGTGAAAAAAACTATTTTATTTATTAACTAAATAAATTAGTATATGATAGACAACAAGATTCTAATTATAACATTCCAGTTTGTGGTATATTATGATAATCTTAAGAAAATTGATTTGGCTACCTACCTATATCACTGAAGTGCATTAATCTTTTTGGTCAGACATCCAAAAAAAACTTCAGAGGTAAACGTGCTTGAACTGAAGTAGTGGAATGATGGTGACATGCCGGGAAGATTTTGGCATATCGTGTGAGTGAGGTCAAATCATGAAGAAATATCATGTGGTGATTTTAGGGTCAATAAAACAAGTATTTTAATCCTTTAAAAAATTAACGCATTTGTCGCACGAATGGGGCCAATGGTCCGAGTGAGCGGAAGTGGGAAAACTATTAGCCAAGGCCGGCCAGAGCGTTATAAATGGTATCATATCCGAACCCACGCGAGTGTAGGGTCATGTGTGGCCTCATACTAACATGGGTAACGATCCTAGGATGCAATGAGAACGTGTTCTGTGAGAGAGGTGAATTGGAACATCCCGGTTTATGATATATGTTGAAAGACTACTAACACTCCTTTGGTCGGATAGTTCTTTACACAAGGTTCTGGATTATCAAGTGTTATTTTGATGATAAAACCCATGAGTGTAACCTAGTCTACTTAGGCTTGTTTGGACACGTTTGGAAGGTTTCCCTACCTTATGAATGTGGTTTGCTCGAAGATGAACAAAGATAACAAAAGAACTTTGAGAGATTTTATATAATATAAAGCTTTAATAGATTATGATAAGGTAGAAACCTAGATAGCACATAGGTTTATATAAGAAACATTTAGAATAAGTAAAAAGAAAAAACTAGTTGACCCTCTAAAAAGTAAACAAGATCTTCGGCCTTATGACAAAAGAAAACACCATAAAAAGGAAACTAATCTAACTCAACCAAAATGAAAAGTTGAACCAAAAGGTTGAATCTTGGGTTTGACTTGATCCTTCTTCGTGAGCTTGTTGAAGCAAGGCTTCAATGGCTTTGTTTAAACTTTTAAATCTTGATATTAGCCATGTTCTTTTTATGGCTGCTGCAAATAGCAGTGGCATCAAAAAAATAACACTACGACAGAGACAAGTTGAACAGTTTTGAAAGAGAATTCAGCCGCTAGCAAATTTCCGGAAACAAAAAACGAGAGGCTACTGTTGCTGATATTTTCAGCGTCACGTTTAGTCATTGATGTTTGCCGCAGCGACTGAAAAAGTAAATTGGTGTTGTCTCACCATCACCATTATTTTCCATTGTAAAGCTGTAATTTTTGAACGCTGACGCTCATTGCTGCGTTTGCAAAAAGAACAGGGCTATTGTCATCTGCCCATTGAAAAAAGGAAACCAATTTTGATATTGGGCGATATTTGAATTTTTGGGAGAGAAAAGGTAATCTCAACGCTCTCCTTTTGGCACAGTTCCAAACATACTTTGTCTTGATCATTTTCTTCTTTGGTCCCAATTGGTTGACAAAAATGCCCATCTTGATAGCAACCATGTTCTAGCTCAGTTGGACCTAATTTAAACCCTTCATATGGTTTATCTTTCTTGTCAAGTTTACTCTTTGTGTCCTCATCCGACTTTTCCATGGCATGATTAAGTTATCCATTTGGTTCTAGCATTTTCATGATTATAACAAGTTTTGAATATGGTGTTAACAACCAATTATTCTCAACTGGTGAATATGGTGTCAGCACGAAAGAATAGCCAACTTTATCATTCCACATGAAGAAAATTAAAAAAGGATGTAAAGAAGTATTCCCTCACTTGATAATCCAATATATTTCAAAAGAAAAAAACACAACAATGAAAAAACTTGTATGAAGTGTTTGAAGTTTTCCTTCTTGTGTACTATGCTTGTTATGTTCCACCAGTTTGGATTTATGAATTGGTGACTAGTTTAGATTAATTTATTTATTGTTGACAATAAATGTTTCCATTTACATTTGAGAAATTTGAGCTTATATGATAAAAATTTTATATTTCACCAGCTAACCATTTTACTTTTTATCTCCTTTTTTTCTATTTCTTTCTACATTTTTAAAGCAGCTTCAACAATATGTATTAGGAAAGGTACTAAGAATTTATGAAAAATAATAAAATTAAGAGAGATAAGATTAAAAGTTCTAATTTAGGGTATAAATGGTGACCAAGGAACAACGAGGAATAATGCATTCCCTAACGTTCCTAAAGAAATCACCATTCACAAGGAATAAATTTTTCTTCTCATTCTCTCTCATTTCTTTTTTGTAGAGAAACAAAGAACAAAATTGTTCCTTGTTAAATTGGAGAAGGAACAACCATTTCTTTTTCATTCCTTTTTTTCTATTCGTTCCTCTTGTTTCTATAATGGTCACTAGTCAGACCCTTAAAGTTTTTAGAAAATGTTAGTATATCGACAAGACACATGTCATTGTATGTTTTACATTTCTAACTTATTACCATATCCATTTTTTTGTCACGACCATATCCACTTATTACTACAAAATAAAATTAATAAAAAATTGAAGGGTAATTCTGTCAAATAATCATATTTAAGTTTTTGTCATCAAAATAGTCTTCTAAATAAAAAATAATTAAAATATTTTTTTTTATTTTGAAATTTTCAATATTTTTTTAAAAGAATTTGAAACTCTTCCCTTGACTCTAAACTCTAAATATATTTTAGTCAATTATAAGAATATAAATCTATATTTACTTTTTAAATAAAATATTTTAGTTATTTTCCTACTTTTTGATGGTTATTTTTGTAAAAATAAATTAAAAAGCTATTCAAAAAATTTCATTATTTAATGTAGGATTTTTTTCAAAAGTGACTCAAAACTTGAACTCAATTGCAAAACTAACCCATGGTTTTTTTGAAACTTCCATTTTCCCTTTTCACCCTAGACTTCCCTGTAAGTCTTCTAGCTTTATTTTTTTGTGATTTTGGTCTTCTGTCGGAAGTCTTCTGTCGAGAAGACTTCCTGGAAGTCTTCCACAGAAAGTCAAAGTTCTGACACAATTTGGTCAATTGCAAAACTAACCTATTTTCGAGAAGACTTACATGGAAGTCTTCTCATTTTTCTCGAGAAGACTTACATGGAAGTCTTCTCTGGAAGTCTTCCTTTCTAAATTTACAATTGCAAAAATGACATTTCCGGAAGACTTCCTAGAAGTCTTCTACCTGAAGAAGACTTCCGTGGAAGTCTTCTACCAGAAGAAGACTTCCGTGGAAGTCTTCTCAGGAAGACTTACATGAAAGTCTTCTAGTACATTATATGCTAGAAGACTTCCATAAAGTATTCTATTACATTATATGCTAGAAGACTTTCCAAAAACTTATAGAAAAATTTTAAATTTTTTAAAAAAATTCTTCCGAAAATTCTTAGAAAACTTCAAGTGAAAGTTTATATTTTGTGAATTTGATTAAGTTTTCTTAAAATTCTTTTTCTTTTAACTTTAGTAAATTTAACTAAGTTTTTGTGTTGTTGTGTTATGTTATAAGTGTTAGATAATGTTGTAGACATTATGTTGTAGACATGAACATATTTACCAAACAAAATTCATTGAACATATTTATCTTTTTTTTTGCAAGATAATGTTGTAGACATGAACATATTTACCAAAAAAATTCATTGACATCTCTTCAAATTTATAAAACAATCCACAAATAAAAGATTACACATACAAATCACAAAATAAATCATAAACAAAATTATTACACATGTACATTATGTTAGAAGACTTTCAGAAAGTCTTCTTGTACATTATGTTAGAAAACTTTCAGAAAGTCTTCTGACAAAGTCTTCTAACAGATAATGCACTAGAAGACTTTTTGGAAGTCTTCCCACAGAGAACAAAGTCTTCTCAAAAGTCTTCTCAAAAGTCTTCTCAAAAGTCTTCTAAAATCTGACCCAGATATGAAAAACCTGCATATCCAAAAAAATTCAAATATCTTCAAAACAAAGAAAAAGAGTAGAATATGAGATATATCTACCTTTATAGAATATACAAAATTACATATACATCATATATATATATATATATATACCTTTAAAGGAGTAGAAGATGAGAGCCAAAAAATCTGCAAAACATGATAAATTAGTGAGAAAACATGAGATAAAAATAAGAAAGGGTTTTTTTTCAAAAGTGACTCAAAACTTGAACTCAAATGCAAAACCAACCCATGGTTTTTTTGAAATTTTGACTTTCCCTTTTCACCCTAGAAGTTTGGATAATTCACGAAAATGCCATTACTTTTTTTTTTTGAAAATGATTGTATTACTATATCATCCTCATCTTCATCAAGTATTTACAATACTGTCATTGGCTTCAATACACCAACCACCATGAACAACCAATTTGAAGCTTTTAGTGCTTCTAAAATCAACATCTATATCTTTATATATTTATTTCTTACACACACAAATTATTTTCCTTTCACTTTCTCTCTTATTACTTCCCAAAATCCCAACTTTTTGATTTTAAAATTTATAAACTTATTAATGTTACTAAAATTCATGATTCCTGGTCAAGAACAAGTATGTAACTTTCACTAAGAAATGATATGTACTTGGAGAAGTTAAACATGAATCTCACCAAATTTAAGAAGAATTTTTATTTTTTTCAGATCTGGTTCGTGGAGAAGACTAAACTGAAAGTCTTCTCCACCGAGAAGACTTACAGAGAAGTTTTCTAGAAAGTCTTCTAGCAGAAGACTTCCCTGTAAGTCTTCTAGCTTTATTTTTTGTGATTTTGGTCTTCTGTCGGAAGTCTTCTGTCGAGAAGACTTCCTGGAAGTCTTCCACAGAAAGTCAAATTTCTGACACAATTTGGTCAATTGCAAAACTAACCTATTTTTCGAGAAGACTTACATGGAAGTCTTCTCATTTTTCTCGAGAAGACTTACATGGAAGTCTTCTCTGGAAGTCTTCCTTTCTAAATTTACAATTGCAAAAATGACCTTTCCGGAAGACTTCCTAGAAGTTTTCTACCAGAAGAAGACTTCCGTGGAAGTCTTCTCAGGAAGATTTACATGAAAGTCTTCTGGTACATTATATGCTAGAAGACTTCCATAAAGTCTTCTATTACATTATATGCTAGAAGACTTTCCAAAAACTTATAGAAACTTTTTAAATTTTTTTAAAAAAAAATCTTCCAAAAATTCTCAGAAAACTTCAAGTGAAAGTTTATATTTTGTGAATTTGATTAAGTTTTCTTAAAATTCTTTTTCTTTTAATTTTAGTAAATTTAACTAAATTTTTGTGTTGTTGTGTTATGTTATAAGTGTTAGATAATGTTGTAGATATGAACATATTTACCAAAAATATTTCATTGAACATATTTATCTTTTTTTTTGCAAGGTAATGTTGTAGACATAAACATATTTACCAAAAAAAATTCATTGACATCTCTTCAAATTTATAAAACAATCCATAAATAAAAGATTACACATACAAATCACAAAATAAATCATAAACAAAATTATTACACAAGTACATTATGTTAGAAGACTTTCAGAAAGTCTTCTTGTACATTATGTTAGAAAACTTTCAGAAAGTCTTCTGACAAAGTCTTCTAACATATAATGCACTGGAAGACTTTCTGGAAGTCTTCCCACAAAGAACAAAGTCTTCTCAAAAGTCTTCTCAAAAATCTTCTAAAATCTGACCCAGATCTGAAAAACCTGCATATCCAAAAAAATTCAAATATCCTCAAAACAAAGAAAAAGAGTAGAATATGAGATATATCTACCTTTATAGAATATACAAAAATACATATACATCATATATATATATATATATATATACCTTTAAAGGAGTGATGGGAACCAAAAAATCTGCAAAACATGATAAATTAGTGAGAAGACATGAGATAAAAATAAGAAATTTATATAAAGTTTATTGTTTTTCAAGCTCAAAAATATTAGAAAGAGGTTAGAAAGTTTTAGTTTGGGAAAAAGGTAAGAACTTTAAACAATAAGAAGTTACAAATGATGTAAATCAGACATGAAAACTTACTAAAACACTCAAATATGTTATGAAAGAGGAGACATGGGAGAAGATTTCGTCAGAAGACAATCATAAAGTCTTCCAGATCTGAAAACTTGCAAATCCAAAGAGTAAAAGATGAGAACTATATAAAAAAGATTAGACAGAGGTTTGAGAGTTTTAGAGTGAGAAACATTACATTTTCTTGCAGCAATTTGAGAGAAAAAGAGAGAATGTGTAAACTTTCTTTATATAGAGGGAGACAAAAATTGTAATTAGGTTAAATATTTTCGATTCAGAAGACTTTCAAGTAAGTCTTCTGAGAAGACTTTCCGGTAAGTCTTCTGAGAAGACTTTCCGGTAAGTCTTCTGAGAAAACTTTCAGGTAAGTCTTCTGAGAAGACTTCCAGGGAAGTCTTCTGAGAAGACAGAAGACTTTCTGGGAAGACAGAAGACTTTCTGGGAAGACAAAAGACTTTCTGGGAAGACATAAGACTTTCTGGGAAGACAGAAGACTTTCTGGGAAGACAGAAGACTTTCTGGTAAGACAGAAGACTTTCTGGGAAGACATAATACTTTCCTGAAAGTCTTCTACCCCTTGAATTTACTATTCGCCTAGAAGACTTACATGTAAGTCTTCTGACGTAATATCTTTTAGTAGACTTAAGTCTTCTAATACCTTAAACTAAATAACAAACTAAATATCAATAAACACTTCACTAAACTTAAAATCAACTCCAAAACTATTTAACATACACAAAACTAAACAAATATATGTAAAAAATGATTTTTCAAAAAAATTGGTTAGGCTTCCAAAATCTAACCCTAACGATACATACAATACTATGACATATGTTTCCTAACCCTAGACCAAAGAATATAAAAAAATGATACATTCACTCATCTATGTTGAGAACAATTCAATTTTACTAGATTTTAATTTATATCATTTACAAATGTTTATTATTACATGATTTAGATTTTTCCTCCATAAAAATATTTTTTATATAATTTATAAATTATTTTTAAAATTTACTAATCGAGAAGACTTACATGTAAGTCTTCGTAGAAGACTTACAAAATCACAGAAGACTTAAAAAGACAGAAGACTTAAATAGGTTATAAAGGTAAAAACACATATAGTTTTTTTTTTGGTCATAAGGAGGCTGTTGTAATTTCACTACACTTTTAGGTTACTTTTGCATTTGAATTCAAGTTTTAGGTTGGTTTTGGCAATTTTCCCAATAAGAAATTTATATAAAGTTTGTTCTTTTTCAAGTTCAAAGATGAGACATGGGAGAAGATTTCGTCAGAAGACAATCATAAAGTCTTCCAGATCTGAAAACTTGCAAATCCAAAGAGTAAAAGATGAGAACTATATAAAAGAGATTAGAGAGAGGTTTGAGAGTTTTAGAGTGAGAAACATTACATTTTCTTGCAGCAATTTGAGAGGAAGAGAGAGAATGTGTAAACTTTCTTTATATAGAGGGAGACAAAAATTGTAATTAGGTTAAATATTTTCGATTCAGAAGACTTTCAGGTAAGTCTTCTGAGAAGACTTTCAGGTAAGTCTTCTGNAAAAGAGATTAGAGAGAGGTTTGAGAGTTTTAGAGTGAGAAACATTACATTTTCTTGCAGCAATTTGAGAGGAAGAGAGAGAATGTGTAAACTTTCTTTATATAGAGGGAGACAAAAATTGTAATTAGGTTAAATATTTTCGATTCAGAAGACTTTCAGGTAAGTCTTCTGAGAAAACTTTCAGGTAAGTCTTCTGAGAAAATAGAAGACTTTCTGGGAAGACAAAAGACTTTCTGGGAAGACAGAAGACTTTCTGGGAAGACAGAAGACTTTTTTAGGAAGACAGAGGACTTTCTAGGAAGACAGAAGACTTTCTAGGAAGACAGAAGACTTTCTGGGAAAATAAAAGACTTTCCTGAAAGTCTTCTACCCCTTGAATTTATTATTCGCCCAGAAGACTTATATGTAGACTTAAGTCTTCTACTACCTTAAACTAAATAACAAACTAAATATCAATAAACACTTCACTAAACTTAAAATCAACTCCAAAACTATTTAATATACACAAAACTAAACAAATATATCTAAAAAATGATTTTTCAAAAAAAATGGTTAGGCTTCCAAAGTCTAACCCTAAAGATACATACAATACTATGACATATGTTTCCAAACCCTAGACCAAAGAATATCAAAAGATGATACATTCACTCATCTATGTTGAGAACAATTCAATTTTACTAGATTTTAATTTATATCATTTACAAATATTTATTATTACATGATTTAGATTTTTCCTCCATAAAAATATTTTTTATATAATTTATAAATTATTTTTAAAATTTACTAAGCGAGAAGACTTAGAAAATCACAGAAGACTTAAAAAGACGGAAAATTTAAATAGGCTATAAAGGTAAAAACGCATATAGTTTTTTTTTTTTGGTCATAAGGGGGCTGTTGTAATTTCACTACACTTTTAGGTTACTTTTGCATTTGATTGATGTTTAGGTACACTTTTGCATTTGAATTCAAATTTTAGGTTGGTTTTGGCAATTTTCCTTTAATCTATTTGTTAATTTTGTCAATCGACTGTTTGACAAAAAAACAATTTAGCCAAAACGTTACTTCAAACTTGAAAGAGAGGAGTAAATAAGTAGCAAATTTGATCCTTTCTTTTACGAACAAATATACGAGTCCTTGGCAATTTGGCCGTGCCTCTCAGCGTTTGGGAGCTATAGCCATCCATTTCGATGGCGTCTTCTTCTCTAGTTACCCAATCCTTTTATACTTCCTTTTCTCTATCTCACCGACTTCACGTCCCTGAGCCTTATCTACTTTTTCGTTCTTCACTCTGTCGAAAACCCATCTCTCTGTCCGCTACTTCCTCTTCCTCGTCTTCTTCTCCTCCCATTTTCCTCTCATGTTTCGACGACCCACCACAAGAAAATGTTCCGGAACCACATAATCCGACTATTATTACCTACGACGAAGAAGAAGAAGATGAAGAAGAAGAAGATCCAATTCTCAAATTCTTCAAGTCACGAACTTTAACCGCAGAGGACCCTCCTCAAGAATCCAAATTCTCCCTCCAGAAGAACCGTCGAACCTCCTGGCACCTAGCTTCCAACTTCTCCGACCTGGAAACCGAAATCGACCCCGACCCAACAAAACCCGTCTCTCTAGCAAACCAACAAACACCTGGTGTGCACAACACTCCCTCCGTCGCTGTGGAAATCCTGGATATAGCTAAGAATCTGACAGAGAATCAAACTCTAGGAGAGATGTTATCAGGTTTCGAAAAAAGGGTCAGCGACAAAGAGTGCGTAGAGGCATTAGTCGTTATGGGTGAATCTGGTTTCATCAAGTCTTGCTTGTACTTCTACGAGTGGATGAGTCTCCAGAACCCCTCACTCGTTTCGCCTCGCGCTTCCTCTGTGTTGTTTACATTGCTCGGTCGAGAAGGAATGGCTGATATGATTCTACTTCTTCTTCGTAATCTACCAGACAAGGATGAGTTCAGAGATGTTCGTCTCTACAATGCCGCCATTTCTGGACTCTCAGCTTCTCAAAAGTACTTCCTTTCTTTCAGCTCTCTAGAATGCTGTAAAGTTGTATCCTTTTGATCAAATTTGTCTTTTTTAATTAGGTATGATGATGCTTTGGAAGTGTATGAGTCCATGGATAAGATCAATGTGGTTCCAGACAATGTTACATGTGCTGTACTGATCACGACAATGAGGAAAGCAGGACGAAGTGCGAAACAAGTTTGGGAGATATTCGAGAAGATGAGCGAGAAAGGTGTGCGTTGTTGGAGTCTGGATGTTTTCGGTGGCCTTGTGAAATCCTTTTGCGACGAAGGGCTTAAAGAAGAAGCTCTTGTGATACAAACTGAGATGGAGAAAAGAGGAATACGTTCAAACACCATTGTGTATAACACATTGATGGATGCTTACAACAAGTCCAACCACATAGAAGAAGTGGAAGGTCTTTTTGCTGAAATGAGAGGTAAAGGGCTGAAGACAACTTCTGCAACTTATAACATTCTTATGGATGCTTATGCTAGGAGGATGCAGCCTGATATCGTAGAGACGCTTCTGCAGGAGATGGAGGGTTTAGGTTTAGAGCCAGATGTGAAATCCTACACGTGTTTGATTAGTGCGTATGGTAGGACGAAGAAGATGAGTGATATGGCTGCTGATGCTTTCCTGCGGATGAAGAAAGTAGGTTTGAAACCTACTTCACATTCTTACACAGCTCTCATTCATGCTTACTCTGTTAGCGGATGGCACGAGAAAGCTTATGCTTCCT